>VXAC01004453.1:228139-268684 GCA_013399225.1 Rhipidura dahli | reverse complement strand
GAAGCACAGCGCGGCCAGAAGCACGCACAGCCCACTGCCCGCCAGCCGCTGCCAGCGTGACAGCCCCAACAGCCACGGGTCCTCCTCTCCCGTCCAAGGCCACACCGGAGCGCCCGGGGGAGTGCCCGGCGAGAACGGGTTCAGCGCGCCCAGCCAGGCCCGCAGCCCGCCGCGGTCCCCCGCCTCCTCCTGCGAGCCGCCGGCGGCCGGCGGTGCGGGGACCGCGCTGGGGCCGGTGGCAGTAGCAGCCTTGGACTGCGCGAGGTACTCGTGCAGTTGCCGGCCCAGGTCGGCCATGGCGGGGGTGGCACCGGCACCAGGAGCTACAACGCTCCCTCCACCCGCCCCAGCGCCGCCATTTTCCCGGGCAGAAGCCACATCCGGGTCACGGCCGAACAGGCGGCCACGGGCCGGAGGTGGGGGGGGCGAGCGCATGCGCCGGGGATCGTGAGGGTTGTGACAGCTGAGGTGGGGTGAGACTGCGGGGATCCTGCCGGGCTTGTGGGGGCTGTGAGGTCTGGAAGAACTGAGAGGGCTGTGGGGGCTTGGAAAGCTGAGGAGACTGTGAGGGCTCTGTGCTGTGAGGGGTATGAGGGCTGTGAATTATATGGGGGCTGTGAGGGCTGTGTAGGCTGTCTAGGGCTGCGGGGTCCCTGAGGGCTGTGTCGGCTGTGAAGAGCTATGGGCTCTGTGAGAGCTAGAGGACTATGAGGGCTTTGAGGTCAGTGGAGGCTGTGAGGGCTGACTTGCCTTAGGCGTCTCTGATGTCTTTGGAGGCTCTGAGGGCTGTGGGGGCTTAGAGAGATATTGGGGCTGTGGGGATCAGAGGCCTAAAGGAGCTTAAGCAGTTTGTATGGGCTGTGATAACTGAGAGGGCTATGAAGGCTCTTACGGCTGTGGGGCTCTGAGAGCTGCAGAGGCTTTGAAGTCTGTGGGGGCTGTGAAGGCTCTGAGGTCTTTGAGGGCTATATAGGCTTTAAGAGCTGTAGGGGCTGTGACGGCCTTCATGGCTATGGGGTCTGTTAGAGCTGAGAGAACTGTGAGGCGTTGTGAGTGCTATGAGGGCCATGAGGTCTGTGGTGACTCAGAGGGCTGTGGGGGTCTGTGAGGGTTGTGTGGGCTACAGGGGCTTGGAGGGTAAGGGAGTTTGTGAGGTCTTTGACAGCTAAAGGGGCTTTAAGGGCCAAAGGGGCTTTGACAGCTACAGGGGCTGTGAAATCTTCCAGTGCTCTGAGGGTTTTGTGTTCTTTGAGGGGTTATTGGGTCTGTGAGAGCTATGGCATCTCTGAGGGCTCACCTGGCTATGGGTCTGTGTGAGCTGAGAGGACTCTGAGGGCTGTGGGAGCTGTGAGGTCTTATGAGGGCTCTGGTGGCTGTGAGAGCTGTAAGAGCTTTGAGGACTGTGAGGACAATCACTGGGGCTATAGGGTCTGTGAGGACTGAGATGTCTCTGTGGTGTTTGAGGACTCTCCTGGCTGTGAGATCTCTTCATGTGGAAATGGTGCCAAATGCCTGGCATCTTAATCAAGGTTAGAACAAGAGAATGTTGACCCTAAAGGCTCTGCTAATCTGTGTGTTTACTGGGGGTGCTGTAGAAATTATTTCAGTGGAAACCCACCGTGTGCGCAACTTACTGTGGCTGAAGAGAGTCATGTGAATGGAATGCTTGAAACATGTTTTGTGTTACAAAATTAGCAGAGATTCTGGGGTCCAATTAGAGCATGGTTGTTTATCTGTAACAGACTATAATAAAAAGGAGCTCACATGAGAAAGGGAAATAAGGGAGAAGAAAAACAATACCTGTGGAGCTCAGAAACTACAACATTGTATCAGTGTGCTTTCATTGCTGACATTTGGAAATTTCCTTTACATTTAAATTTTTTTCTTTGCATTTGATCTCATCACCAACATGTTAGAGCTGAGAGGGCTGTGAGAGCTATAAGGTCTTGGAGGGGTATAGCATCTGTGTGGGCTCTTAGGGCTCTCAGGGCTTTTTTGAAGGCTATGGGGCTGTGTGGTCTGAGTGCTATAGGGGCTATGAGTTCTGTGGTGGCAGTGTTGTTGGGCTTTGAGCAATATGAGGGCTATGGGGTCTGTGAGGTCAGTGGTGTCTGTAAGGGTGCTGTTGGCTAGGGGGGCTGTGAGAACTCTAGGGGCTGAGAGGGCTCTGTATGATGTCTGAGGTCTGTAGTCTCAGTGAGGTTTGTGATAGCTATGGGCTCTGAGGGCTTGTGAGTTTGTGAGAGCTGTGACATCTGTGAGGGCTGAGATAGGTCTGGGGGCTTGTGGGGGTTGTAAGGGCTTGGAGGGCTTTAGGGGCTATGGAGGCTTTTGGGGCAGTGAGACCTAGATGGCTGTTGGGATTCTGGGGGCTCTGAGTGCTATAGGGGCTTGAAAGGCTATGGGATCTGTGAGGTCTTTCAGTACTATAAGGGCTTTGGGGGCTGTGAGGTTTCCAGGGGCTCTGACAGCTAGATGGGGTGAGAGGGCTGAGATAAGTGTTGGGGCTCTGGGGTCTGGGAGGGCTAGGGGTGATCTCAGGGCATTGTGGTCTGTGAGTGCTCTGGGGACCATGAGGTCTGAGGTGACTGTGAGGGTCTTTTAGGGCTCTCTGGTCTGTGAGGGCAGTGGGATCTGTGAGGACTGAGAAGGCTCTGGGTGCTGTGAGGGCAATGGCAGCTGTGATGGCTATAGGGGCTTGGAGTGCTGTGGGGGCTGTGAGAGCTAATGGGGGATCTGTGAGGACTCTGAGGGGGTATGGGATCTCTGTGAGGGCAGGAATGATCGACAGGTAGAATAAACCTGTCGGTGATTGACAGGCTGGAATAAAAGTGGTTGACCATTGAGATAAGTCTCTCAGTGACTGACAGACAGGAATAAGTTATTGACAGGTGGGATAAGCCTGTCAGTGATTGACAGGCAAGACTAAAAGTGATTGACAGGTGGGCTCAGCCCAGGAGATAGACTGACAGGTGGTACTAAGAGTAATTGAGATGTGGAGTCATCCACTCAGAGTGATTTATAAGCAGGGCCAAGAGTGATGGGGGTGGGGTCAGCCTCCCAGGATCAACAGGCAGGGCCATGGGAATGCCTCTCAGCTGCCCTGAGACCCTGGGGCACTGGGCTGTCCTTCCTGTGGAAAAGAGCTGTCCTATGTGGCTAGGCCTCCATGGCTGAAATTGGAATTCCTCCTTCCAAAATTGTGTACATCTGAGGATTACTCCCAGACAAAAGCTGCCAAACTGATAGGTGTCACTGGCCTTGGCCTCCCAGGGGCTGCTCTCAGCTGCCCCAGAGGCACCGGGGCACTTTTCCTTCCTGTGGAAAAGGGCTGTCCTTTGAGGCTGGGTGCCTGGTGACAGAGGTGGGAATCTGCCTGCTAAAACTGAACATCTGAGGAGTGGTCCCAGACAAAAGCTGCCAGGACTGATGGATGTAGCTGGCCTCGGCCTCCTATGGGCTGCTTGTCAGCTACCTATGAGGCACTGTGGCTCCAGGCTTTCCTTCCTGTGGAAAAGAGCCATCTTTTGCAGCCTCATGCCCCTGTCCAAAATCGGGATTCCACCACCTAACACTGCAAATGTCCTTAGATTGCTTCCCACACAAAAGCTGCCAGGGTCTGATGGCTGGGCTTGGCCTCCCCTTGGCCACCTTAGAAGTGCACCTGAAAAACTGGGGCTATGTGCTTTTCTTACTATGGAAATGAACTGTCATTCTCAACTAGGAGCCTGTGAGGGAAGTTCCAAATGCACCTCTAAAATTCAATACATCAAAACATTAATCCCAGTTGAAAGCTACCAGGATAGATGGTTCTGGCTGGCCTTGGCCTCCTGTGGGCCACCTCTCATCTTCACCTGAAACACTGGGCCTATGCTCTTTCCTTCCTATGGCAATGAACTGGTTCTAGAGAAGAAAGAGGCCATGCTGGAATTCACTTTTCTTTTGCAGACTAAAAACTGCACAACCAGCAGCGAGACGATTCATCTTCCTTCCCAGCTACATCCAGGATCACATTCTTGCAGTCTTGAAGAGCCAGGAATCACAACGGAACCCCTACACCAGCTGCTCCCACACCAATAGTGCCAGGACTGGGCACTGTCAGTGCTCATAAAACACACCACACGATGATGGTGTGTACTTTCAGAAGAAGGAAATACACCTTGCCTAGCTCTAAACCACCCAAAGTGCAGATCCAAGTTCAAAACGTCACTGCTCATAAATAAACCGTGTCAGGACAGAAAGATTTCACTGACCTTTCCCTTCCAAGTAAAAATTCTTGTTTGCATCACACTCAAAACTCTGTGCTAATAAGTATTTTCTCTCTCATGGAGTCCAGCTACAGACTTGAAAACCTCTGGCAAAAGCGTAGCTCACAAAAGTGTCAGCTGAGAAAGCTGTTGCTGGCCAGAACTGCAGCTGCACCCATCGAGCTGCAGCACACAGAGCTAAGAAGGAAAGTGCAGACAGCAGGGCAAAGTAAGCGCTTATCCTGAGCTTTGGTGTACGGCCTAGGGGAGGTAATGCCCAGTATCAGTGTTCTAGTATCTTTGTATGGGATCACTTCCCTGATGTTTTCTGTTTTGGAGATGGGATTACATTTCTTTTGAGATGGGGTCATGTTTTCCTTCTCTGACAAGGAAAATAATTTTGGATCCACACATAGGGTGGTCTTGGTGAATTCAAGTGATTTTCCTAGTATACAGTGGTATTGAGCTGTTGAATTATTACAGGGGGAATGTAAAAGCCAAGCTGTTGATCTTTTTGTCCTGGTACCTTTAGTGTCTGAGCAGTCAGTGGAAGGGTTCAGTTTTGTATTCTGACTCTCTGAGACTGAGGGATTGTGATGGTACACGGAGCTGAGAAGGAAAGTGCAGACAGCAGGGTGTGTGGTGCAGTTTGATGGGAGCCGTTGAAGTAGCAGCCAGTAAGAGCTTTCTCACCTGGCATTTCCGTGAGTTATATTTTTGTTGGCTGCTTTCAATGTTGCAGCTGGGCTCTGTGACAGTGAAAAAACATATTAGCACATATAATTGGGAAGGAGTTCGTGTTGCCGTGTGAGTGTGATGCAAATAAGAGTTTGCACGTGGAACGGGAGGGTCAGCAAAGCCGTTGTGTGACGCGTTTCGTGTGACCAGCCGTGTCCACCTTGGGAGCGGCACTTTGGTCTGGTTTATGGGCACACATCCCCATCTGCTGGAGCTGCTCAGCGGCGCTGAGTACTTGACAGAGACGGAGCTGCCCCGTGGTTATCTCCAAACCATCCTATGCGGAGATCCAAAGTCTGCTGCTCTCAAAGAAAAAGTGTGCCAGAATAGAAAAGCCTCACTTACTCTCCCTTACGTTTGCAAACTTGTATTCGCAGCACAGCCAAGTGGCAGTTACTTTTCCTGCAGCCTGTAAACTGCACACACAATCACGGTGCACTGCACTTTTTTTATCAGCTATATTCTGTAGCATCATGCACTTTCAGTCTCTCAGAGTCTGCAATGTCCATCTACTTCTCGCACAGAGAAATGCATCAAGACAGAAGCAGTCCAGAAAAGTGCTTCTGTCAAAACATGCCGGTGCCACGTACTTTCCTTTTCAGCTATATCTACTGTCACATTCTGCCCTTCCTAGAGTTGTATGGAGGCTGTGAAGGCTGAAAGGGCTATGGGGGCTGTGAAGGGTTGGGTCTGGGAGGGTTTTGAAGGGTAGGGGGGCTGTGATGCCTGTGAGGGCTATGGGGGCTGTGAAGGGTTGTGGGGGTTATGAAGAACTGTGGGGGCTGTGAGGGTTATGGGGGTTGTGACAGGCTGTGAGGGTTGTGAGACCTGTGAGGGCTATGAGAGTTCAGGGAGCTGTGCGGACTATGGAGGCTGTGGGGTCTATGGGAGCGCAGAGCGCTATGGGGCTGTGAGGACTGAGAGGGGTACGAGGTCTGAGACAGCTGTGAGGGTTATGGGCCCGTACCCGGTGAGGGCTCACATCCATCTGTGTCCACACCGCTCGGTCCTGCGCCAGCTGTTGCCACCGCCGGCAGACCCTGCGGGGAGGCGAGCAGCCGTCAGCGCCGGGGCGGGGAAGCGGCAGGCGGCCGCTCCCGCCCGGGGAGACCCTACCTGGCCGCTCGCAGCCGGTCCCGCAGCGGCAGCAGCGCCAGGACCTGCACCAGCACCGAGTCGGGCAGCGGCGCCGGCTCCGCCATCGCGGTCGTTACCAACAACAAACGCGGGGCGCGGCCCTGGCGACGCCTCAGTTCCGGGGCCGCCCCGGCCTCTCTGCCAGAGCGGGCGCGGCGGCGGTTGCGGCGGAGCGGCGCGGCCTCGCCAGGTACCGGTAGGCCCCGGGAGCACCGCTGGGCTCGGGACCTTCCTGTTTAACCCCTTTCTTACCGACAACCCCCTCCCGGTGCCTCTTCGTTCCCCCGCGTTAAGCCCCGATGTCTCCTCCAGTCTCGCCCGCCCCACGGTGCCTCTTGTCCTTGTGTCCCCTGCTCGGTGTTTCTTGCCCTCTGTCCCTATCACCTCCCGGCTGCCCGTACGTCTTCGTTCCTCCCCGGTGTTGCCGGTGTCGCATCTCCGGTCTCGCCCTCGTCATCCCGTCATTCCTCAGGCAGTTCGTGCTTTTATTGTGATTCTTCCCGATCTGTTTGGACTAAGAAAGGGACAATTTCGCAGGTTTCTGAGAGGGTTTACTCCAAGTGTGAAAATGAGCGGGTCTGGAAGATAGGAAATACTTTGGAAATTACTACAGAAAGCACGAGCAGATGCACGTGGCCGAGAAAAAAAAATGGATTTGGGTCTGATAAAACACCTGCGTATGAATATTAAATATGTTCACGTATGAAATTGTGGTACATGTGTGCAAGTTGGTGTGTGAAGAGGCAAAACAGCAGCTTGGTAATTAATGGTTGCTCCCTACAGTGACTGATAACCTCAAATGTTATGGTTTCTCTGAGTTTTCTGTTCACTTTGAGGGCTGTGGAGTGCTGCTCCTCTCAGGATGCTAAGACCAGTTTATTGTCCTGGCTTTGCTGAAGGTTTAGCTGTGTCTCTGTTGGACATTTATTATGTATTTTTAAAAACATTTGGGCTTTGATGTAATGATGTGCATATGGACACCTAGGATGTGGGGTTGGGGGAAGAAACACTCAAGTCGGCAAAAGATGAAATGGAGATGAACTGAGTAGAAACTCCTTGAATTTGGAAATCAGAAGAAACAAAGGTCAAGAACAGCCCTCCAAAGAGCTTCAAGCAGGTATGTGGGGAGGGTGAGCAGAAGCAGAACTGCTGATTACAGACCTTTCAGTCTTTCATGCCCCTAATTTGCCCATAGTCATCTAATATTTACAGCTCCCCTCCTGCTTCCAAACCTAAAACACTTTGCACCATATCAACTTGTAATTGCTGTCCCCTGTTTAGCAGTTAGTTAATGGAAAACTGGCATGTTATGACTGTGGGGATATTAAATTCCATTGTTGTGCCATCAGGATTGCAAAGATCCTGCTGCAAATATCAGGAGAACATTGAGGTTCGTGCTGCATCTCACTGTGCCTTGACTGACAGATGGATTTTTACTTTTCCTGTTGTACTGTCCCTCCCCATCCCAGAGAGTGCTGGAACAGAGAATGTTGGAGGTTTTAATACGGCTAATTCCAGCAGTGTTAATCTCCTTGCCTGGGATAAACATGGAGTGGTAGTAACTAAGTCAGCAGCCTTGGGATGCTTTCCAAAGCAGAGCTGGCACATTTTACCTTGGGATATTTGCCCTGAAGCTACCCTGAGATTTGGTTTAGGAACAAAAAAGAGTCCAGAGCACAAAGGCCACCCAACAGCAATGAGGATTTCACCACAGGGAGGGTCACTGCCATCCAGGACTGTCTAATACCCAAAGGTTTATTGCATGTGCTGCAGCTGAATGGAGGGCAGAGGGTATGTGGGATGAACACAGGGCAGTAAAGGCTCAACTGAGGCATTAGTTGTCCTGCTGTTTCCTGTAGGATGCTCTTGTCACAAGGAAGGCTGTCCTAAGGGGCAGGAGAGATGCTGAAGCGGGTAAAAAAACTCCCAAGTCCTAAAAACAGGAGTTCAAATTAAAAGCTTGCAAGTTTGGGGTGTTTTTTTTAATAAATACAATATTTGCTTTAAAATGGAGAATAAAAAATAATAATAACAACATAATAATTGGGCAGTTATCTGGTGTTATGAAATTGGAGGATGAGGGAGGAAGACGAAGTGAATACAGACAACAACAGATGATGAGAAAACATGGATGTTACCAGCAAAACCCAGAGATAACGGCAGCCCCAGCAATGCCTGGGGGGCAAACAGGATGTCTGGCTCTTGGGACCAGGTGTTCAGGAATCCTCATGAGCAGTCTGACAAGTGACTTGAGGATCTGAATTTGAAGGAAAGGAGAAGGAATTGGAAATCATGAGGTTTTGGCTGCCAGGTCTGTTTTTTCAGTGACAGAAGGGTGTCTCACTTCACTCCTTGAATTCTGCACTCATTACACTGCTGCCTGGTCCTCAGCAGTGGAGAAAGAGGAGAAGACAGAGCTTAGACTTGTTATGACCCCAGCCAATTTTTGGTCAGTGGGGTTCCCAAAGGCTGGGTGTGCTTCCCAGCTTTTCTATTCATCTGATCCATGGAAAACAAGGAGGGGGAAATCCTACCAAAAGCTTGTTAATGAACTTATTTACATGGCAGCTTTTTAACATATTTATGTGAAAAAACATAATATTTTAAGGCCAGCGGGAATTCTGTCCCAAAGCTATGTACAGGAAAACAGGCTGTACCAAAACAAAAGGACCACTTCAGGTGTAGTAGATAAGGACAGCAATAAGGCTGTCAAGGAGTGTGAGATATGGTGCAATGTGGAAAATTCTCCTGAATTTTATCAAGGAGTTCATCTTCAAAGCAAGTTCCACCTAATTTGAGGTGGTTCAGGCGAGGCAGCACTTGCAACAAAGCGATAACAGTACCAAGGGAGACCAAATCATAAAGGTCAAGGCACAGGGTCTCCAGGTGCTCCAGTGTCACAATGGCGACCAGCCCCCTGTTTGTCAGGAAGTAAGCATTGCTGATTTCCAGGTAGCGGAGCTGCTTCATGTGGCGCCCAATGAATACCATAGCAGCATCACCAATGATGCAGTGCCGTAGAATCAGGCGTTCGAGTTCTTCCAGGTGTGGAGCTGCTGCTTGGATCCCCATATCAGTGATGCAGTAAGTGCCACAAAGGCTCAGTGTCTTCAAGTGGTTCTGTGAGGAAATGTCAAGAAGATGATGGTCAGAAAAGGTGGGAATGCTGTGAATAGCAAGGTGTTGTACCTGTGGTGGCGGCACCGAAGATGAGACGCAGAACCAGGCATCGGGGATGTCGCAGAGGCTCAGCTCCAGTGTGGTGACAGAAGAGGGCATGCTCTCGTACGGGACATGGCGGAGGTCTGTCTCGGTCAGGCACAGCCGATGGAGCTGGGGACAGCGCTTCCGAAGGGCAGCCAGCAGTGCCGGTGAGAGGAGCCGCTGCTTCCCGCCGGAGCGAGGCATGCCCCGCATCCGCAGGGTGCACAGGCTGTCAGGGAGGCGGTGGCGCACCAGGTGCCACAGCGTGCGGCGGGTGATCTGGGGGGATGAAAGGGCCTAGCTCCAGGGGATGGCGTGGGGAAGGGCACCCCTGTCGCAGCGGGGTGGTTCCCCCCCATTCCCCTCAGCTTCTGCCTGCAGCGGGGTGATCTGACCTCCGCAGTCTCGGTCCCTGTCCACAGTGGGGTGGTCTAGCCTCCCCGTCATCCCTCCTGCCCACAGCGGAACTGCGTCCGTCCTCCGCCCTACAGTGCGGACAGGCGGCCCATACCCGGTGAGGGCTCAAATCCACATGTGTCCACACCGCTCGGTCCTGCGCCAGCTGTTGCCACCGCCGGCAGACCCTGCGGGGAGGCGAGCAGCCGTCAGCGCCGGGGCGGGGAAGCGGCAGGCGGCCGCTCCCGCCCGGGGAGACCCTACCTGGCCGCTCGCAGCCGGTCCCGCAGCGGCAGCAGCGCCAGGACCTGCACCAGCACCGAGTCGGGCAGCGGCGCCGGCTCCGCCATCGCGGTCGTTACCAACAACAAACGCGGGGCGCGGCCCTGGCGACGCCTCAGTTCCGGGGCCGCCCCGGCCTCTCTGCCAGAGCGGGCGCGGCGGCGGTTGCGGCGGAGCGGCGCGGCCTCGCCAGGTACCGGTAGGCCCCGGGAGCACCGCTGGGCTCGGGACCTTCCTGTTTAACCCCTTTCTTACCGACAACCCCCTCCCGGTGCCTCTTCGTTCCCCCGCGTTAAGCCCCGATGTCTCCTCCAGTCTCGCCCGCCCCACGGTGCCTCTCGTGCCCATGTCCCCTATTCGGCGCCTCTCGTCCCCGCTTCTCCGTGCCTCTTGTCCCCTCACCCCCGGTGCCTCTTCTTTCCCGGCACTGCCCCCCTTGGTGTCTCTTGGAGGAGAAGAAGTGGCTTAACACTGACCATTCCTGGTCCAGTCACTCTTCCTGACGTGTTGTTTCTGACACCCTTCTGATGTTCACGGGGCACTAGCTCACATAATCTCCTCTCTGAATAGCCGGCAGGCCATTTAATGACAGGACAGGAACAGCTGTCGTGACTCTCAGAGAAGAGCCTGGAAAGTCTGCAGTGCGTAGTTGGTACCCTGGAAGAAGAGAATACAAAGTAATAAATTCAACGCTGACCTCTGGAGGATGCTTGAGCAGGTAAAATATGCTGTCCCTACCTCTGCAAAGCTTCATTGTCCTCTTGAACATGACACATTTTACCAGACTGCACTTTGGAGTTATCTGCTTGTTTTCTTTCCTCTCTCTCTCACCCCTGTGGACACACCCTGTTGTATTTTCCTGACACCCAATGGCCTTCACAAATGCATTTTCATGCTGATGACCTCCTTGCCTCAGTGTCCCCAGACACACACTTGTCTCTCATAGCCCACGCTGAGTGCTTTTTGCCCACAAACTACAGTCTCTGGGCAGAGATCCCCTTGTCTTGACATCCAAAAGTCGTTTTGCTCCATTTGGTGGCAGGTATCTGTGATCTTTTTTCACATCCAATGTGTAGGTGCAGTAGGAATGGAGAAGCCTTAAGAGACTTCTCTATAAGTCTGACCAGCAAATTACCTGCTTCTATACAGGTGAGAACAGAATCTTCCTTGGTGGGAGGAGGCTCTGGCCAGACAGTTGTACTGGCAGTAGCAGCAACCACCAAACTTCTCTCTGTAAATGAAATGGGTTTGGTAACACCCTGGTCTCCCCGAGGAGGTGAATCTTCACAGGCATCAGTGCAAAATACATGTAAGATGTATGTCAGTCAAGTACAGGACGCTGAAGTCTGGCAAGTGCTTGCTGCTGAAGCCACCAAGGTAAGCTGAAGGCTGTTTTCACCAGGAAGCCTCAGAGTCTGAAGTTCAGGTGTGACAGAAAGCCAACTGAACTCCTTCCCCTTGGGACTTGTGGCTGCCTGTGCTGTGGACCTACTTCTGCAATTCAGCAGTGTGTTGGTTTGCACAGCCTGGTTTTTGGTCATGGCAGGGTACAGAAGTGGCTTCTGTGAGAAGCTGCTGGAAGCTTCCACCAGGTCCGGCAGAACCAATCCCTGATGTCCCTGAGGATGGACATGTTGCTGGCCAAACCTGGACCAATGAGAGATGTTGATAATGCCTCAGTGATAACAGATTTAAGAAGAAAATCAAAACAAAGGGGGGCACACTCTTAATTCCAGCTAGAGAAGAGGAGGAGGTGAGAACATGTGAGGGAAACAACATGGAGACACCAAAGTCTGTGGGGAAGGAGGGACAGGAGGTGCTCCAGGTGCTGGAGCCGGGGATTCCTCTGCAGGCCATGGTCATGTATGGTGAAGCAGCTGGGCCCCTGCAGCCCCTGGGGATTCACAGGGATGCTGAGATCCATCCACAGCCTGTGGGGATCTACAGGGGATGCAGAGATCCACCCACAGCCCATGGGGATCCCTGGGGATTGCAGAGATCCACCCACAGCCTGTGGGGGAGGTAGTGCCCATGCCAGAGCAGGTGGATGCCGGGAGGAGGCTGTGATCCAGTGGGAGACCCCCCTGCTGGAGCAGCCTGTCCTTGGAGGACTGCACCCCATGGAAGAGTGACCAATGCCACAGCAGTTTTGGGAGGACTGTATGCCTATGGGAGGGACTCACCTTGCAGCAGGTTTGGCAGGACCGCTGCTCATGGGAGTGGAACCAAGCTGGAGAAGTTCATGGAGACCTGTCTCCCATGGGAGGGACCCCACGGTGCAGCAGGGGAAGGACTCCTCTCCCTGAGCAGTGGAAGAAGATTCCATGCTCAGGTAGGTAAACCAGAGGTCCAGGTGGGAGAAGTGCCCATCTGCTATGAAGAGTATCTGCCTGGAATTGGTAGGGCAGGTTCCAGATCTGCAGTTTCCCAGACCCAGGGGAGTGCCCTAACAGCTGAAAAACACTTTTTCAGTTCACTTTATCAACAAATTCATTCATTGTGGGTCAGTGTAAGAGCCTTGGGGGTGCTTGTGGCACGGGCAGGGTCAGTAGTGCCTGGGCTCATTTCTGACCACTATACACATGTGGTACAGACTGAGGAGTCAGGATACAGGAAACTTGGGTCTGGGCTTCTTTTTGCTTCTGTTCTATTCATATCAAAAATGGCTGTTTAATCAAATTATGCTTTTCAGCATTTTGAGAATTGAAAAAAATCCTGGTTTAGGATTAAAAGATGAATTGAAAACGGCTATGAAGGAAGCCATAAACCTTTATATAATCAGGATGAGCATGAGGAAAAGGAGAAATCCTACCTAATTGTAGTAAGGTGGGGGAGATTGTGAATGGTGGGAGATTACAAAGATGCTTTAAAATAATCTGGATGGGAAATTGAAAACTTCCTTTCATGTGGCAGAGAATCTGTTACTATTGTTATCCAAATAAATGTCAGAGGATTGAAATGGATAAAAAAATATTAATGTATTTCAGTTTTATCACCAACTTGAACAAAATTTCAGGTTATGTAGGTGTGTTGATTTTGGCTGGGGTAGAGTTAATTTTCTTCCCAGTGGCTGGCGTGAATGTGTTTTGGATTTGTGCTGAATGTGGAGTTGCTACTCTAGAAATGCTTTTGTTATTGCTGAACAGACTTTACACAGAACCAAGGCCTTTCCTGCACCTTGTATGGCCATGCTGGGGAGAGTGCTGGGAGTGCATGGGAAGTTGGGAGGGGACACACCTGGGACAGGTGACCCCAACTGACCCAAGGGATATTCCAGACCTTATAGCATCATGCTCAGTATATAAAGCTGGGAGGGGAAAGGAGGAAGAAGGGCATGTGTCAAGTGATGCCGTTTGTCTTCCCAAGTCACCACGTTGTCTTGGTTTAAAAGATGCCTGCCAAGGATGGTGGGAACCTTCCTGGGATGGAAAATATGACCCCCTTCCCTCCACATTATTATAACTTTGAAAGTATGGAGCTTTCAGACAAAGATAATAAAGGAATAACAGTTCTTTACTAATCTGTATATAAGAAGACAAACAAACAACAACACCGGCAGCAACAATGAACAGAACCAGGACCCAGTGCCAGCCTCTCTTGGCACTTTCCTCTTGGTGCAGTATTACTGATTCCTCTCTGGCTCTGTGGGGTTCTGTGCCAGAGTGTGAAGTACAGCGATCTCTGAACAGCATCTGCACAGCTAAACTGTTTGGCAGGATCAGCTCAGTCCACTCACACACAGCTGCACGCACAAACGCACAGATAGCTTCAGTAATACAAGTCGGCAGCAATGAGATGGGAGGGATCCTTGCGGGGATTTCCACAGGAGCATTTACTGCTTCCACACTCTGAAGGTTTCCAGAGGCAAACACCCAGAGCACATCAGAACTCAGGCTTAAATATGGGGGTGGGGCTAGCACCAGAAACCAATGCTGTGAGGGCATGGGAGCGGTACAAAGGCAGGACTAGGGAATGGGGACCCACGGGGGAGCTCTGGGGGAGTGGTGAGGGGCAGAGGCCAACAGCCCACTGGGGAAGCCAAACTGGGGTAGATTAACATAACAGAACAATGCATCATGAGAGAAGCCTTTCTGGTCACCCTGATACCTTAGGTTTTAACTTCTATATTTTTCAAATCCTGTACTGCTCAGTGTGTAACTCTGAAGTGTCTTGTCGCCTGTTAATTCCTGTTCTCTCGTGCTACGTAGACATAACAAAGCCTTTCCAGGCCTGCTCTCCAAGGACGCCTAGACTGTCCTAGACCCAAAAAGTATAAACCAAAGAGCCTCTAAGGGAGGGCAAGTTGCAGGGAATTACATCATTAAACTGAAGCTTTAATTGGAGAATTAACCCTGATATGCAAATGAACCAAACCTATAAAAGTGTGAAGAACTTGTGGCCTCTCCATCTTGGAGTCCATCTGGGCAGCAGCCTCTGGCTCCCCAGGGGTACCTTTGAAGTCCTTTCCAATAAATACCTGCCTTTATTCCTTTATTTCTGTCTAGTCTCTGTGTCCAGGAGGCCTCTTAAGGCATCAGTCCTTACCTAAGGAGGTTCTTTTGGTACTGAGGACTTGTCTTACTGAGACCTCTCTGTCCCTTGTGCCGTAGGCTCCCGGGCCACCACAGTGCAGTTCCACTCGCGGCCGCCAGGGGCGCTGGTGGCTCCCGGCCGGGCAGGGCGGCTGCGGTGATTCCCCGCCTGCAGGGGGCGCTGTGACGCGAGCTCGGCCGCCTCTCTCCACAAGGGGATGGCGGCTCGGGCGAGGGGAGAGAGAGAAAAAAGAGGCTTCCTTTACATTCCTTTACCCACAGGGGCACCGGTGCCCCTCCAGATGGTGAAATGGGCTGCAGCAGGAACCTCGGAGCAGCAGCTGGAACGGCAGAGGCGGGCACACCCAGGGTGGCAAAGAAAGTGTAGCAAAAACTCCGAAGCTGTGGCAGGAGCTATGGGGGCTGAGCAGACATGAGTTGTTGGGTTAAAGTGTGGGAAAAAGCCTGAAAGAGAAAATTAGTCCCAGTTCTCTATATAGTGGCTGAGACATCAGGAGATGGTGCTGCACCTGCAGGGACCTTGACAGGCTGGAGAAACAGGCCAGCAGAACCTCCTGAAGTTCAACCAAGGGCTATGCAGGGTCCTGCCCCTGGGGAGCTGCAGCCCCAGGCACCAGGACACATGAAAAGCAGCTCGGCAGAGCACGTCCTGGCGAATGTGACTGGCACAGCCCCAGCCCAGCAGGAAGGCAGCTGGGTGAACACTGAGCCCACTGCCAGGTGGGGTTTGTGCCACAGTCTCTGTCTCCGGGGATGGGGAAGCTCCTGGGTGTGCCCCTTAGAGCCCTGTGATGTCACCACTCATGATCACTGTGACATCACTTGCAGTGGGTAACGATAAACCCCAGCGCTGGTGGTGCCACAGCACTCAGACTGTGACACACCAGCAGCCGAGGAGCCTCCAAGTGCTGCCGGTGTCCGAGGAATCTCCAAATGACACGAGTGACTGAGAAGCCTCTGAGTGCTCCCAGTGACTGAGAAGGTTCCAAGTGCTACCAGTGGGAGCCAAGCCTTTGAGTCCTGCCAGCAGCACCCGTTAAGTCCCAGCAGCAGCTGAGAGGAGCCAAGTCCGGGAGCAGCAATGGAGGAGGCCAGGCAAGAGCCAGCAGGGCACCGACCCTTCAGGATCTGCCGCATCTGCGTGGATCCCCTCCAAAGCCCCGCTGCCGTGGAGCCCTGCGGACACGTCTTCTGCCACGCCTGCATCCAGCCCCGGGCTGCCCCCGACGCCGCCGCCACCTGCCCGATCTGCCAGGGGCCCATTGGGGCCATCCGCCCGCTGCAGGGGCAGGAGGACCGTGCCGAGCCGGCCCCGCCTCGCCGCCGCCGCCGCCTCCATCCCTTCGTGGCGCGCTGGCGGCAGCGGCGGCAGCAGGAGCAGCAGGAGTAGGCATCTCCTGGAGGTCGCTGGCACCAGAGATTCTCCGATGGGGATAGGGAGCAGAGCCCCCCCCCGTGCCCCAGCAGCATGTCCAGAGAGTGTTGGAAGAGCTGGACAGAAGTGAGCCGGGGAAGGACGGTCCATTGTGGCTGCTGAGGGAGCGGGGGAGAAGAGCTGCCCTCAGGCAACCACCTGCACCTCCTTCCCTTGGTCCTTTTTGGGGTGGAGCCTCCATGGCCGCTCCGAAATGAAAACTGGGATTTCTGAGAAGGGCCTTGCCTGGTTTCTTCTGCCCGTTTGCTCATTACTGCAGCACTGGGAGAGTGGGAGCTGTGGGAGAGGGAAGGATACGATTGTGGGATCTTGGGCAGAGGGTGGGATACGTCTGAAAAACTGGTGGGATGAAAGTGGTTGTTGGAAGAGAGAGGCCATCCTTGGATGTTTCTTTGCTGCTTTGCTCATCCTTGTGGGTATGCAGCTGGGAAATGGAAAGAGAGAAGAGGGAGAGGGAAAGGGAAAAGAGAGAAAGGGAAAGTCCCCTGAGACTCTTTGAGCAGATCCCAAAGGGGCCAGTGCCTGCTTTCCTAAGGAACAGGATGAGAAGAGAGGCTGAGATGGAGGTTTGGGGCAGAACGTCCTCTCCTCTCATGCTCCTGCCCACCCTTGCACTGTGGAGAGCTGCAATCCTGGGAGAAGCTCTCCAGGCTGGGGGACACAGCCCTGGCACAGCCATCTGCCAAAGGGCTTTCAGCAAATTCCCCCCTCCTACAGCAAAGCATAACCTGGGCTCACATTGTGGCTGTATTGCTGGGCAACAAAAGCTCATTTCCCCCATGAGAGCTGGGTGTCAGCCTGCACTGGAGCCAGGGAGGGACTGTGAGGCTGACTCTGTAATGGATCCTCACCAGCTAATCGGTGTTTATAGGCTTAGATCTGCTGCTTCTTAATTTTATTCCAGCCTCTCGATTGAATTTCTCACATGTAAGTGAGCCCCAAGAGTCCATCCTAGCCATATATAATGGATGGTGGTGGAGGGAAAGAACACAAATGTGGCTGAATGCCAGTAACAGATGCCCAGGCAGTGGTGCAGCAGATCCCTCTGCTGAAGATCCCCCCACTGCCAGAACCTGCCCTCAGTGCCCCTGTGTGAGAGGCTTCCTCTGTCCCCAGCACCTGGCCTGGGGCCATGACCAGTCTCAGCCATTCTCCATTGGCCCCAAGAGCAGGACAAGGCTTGGAGCCAAGTCACCAAACTACTATCTCCAGGAACAGCGCCAGTTCCACCCACTGAGCCCTGGTGCTGCCACTCGATGCCCCATCAAATATTAATACAATGCTCAATGCCTCTGTGCCCTGCCCCAGCACTGCAGCCCTCCCCCCTGTCTTCTTCAGGGCTGCCTGACCACTCCAACCTCCCCTCCTGCCCCGTATTGCTCGTTGCTTCCCACACAGGGACTTTGGGGGTGCAGCTGTACCACCTCTGGGTGTTCCCTGAGCAGGGCACGACAGGAACCGACCCTCTAACTTCGGCAGCCAGCTCAGGCCCGTGCAGGTAAGACCCCACTGGGCCTGGGGCAGTGGGCACCCCCATCCCCGAGGAATGCCAGCCCATCACCCAGGGAGCGGGAGGACGGGCTGGGGGCATGGGATTCCCCAAGAAGGGCTGACGGCCACGGGGGACCATGGGGTGGCCCCGGGCTCGGTCCTTGACTGCAGGGGGGTTGTAGTGCACCCCTGGGGGAGAGCACGCAGCAGGGATTCCTCAGCGCCGTCCCGTCCTCTGAAGGAATCAGATCTACCCGCGGCTTTCCCCCGACGAGGGTTCTCCCCAAAGACCGGGGTGATGAGTCGGCTCACCCCTCAGCTGGGGGGGGCCTGGAGGGGTTGGGGCCCACCTCCCCTTGCTGCCCTCCCCCAGGAGGAGGTCCGCGCCTCTGCCGCCAGCAGCCGCCCGGCCCGGCAGGGGATGGAGCCCGGCAGGTCGGTGCCGGCGGAGCTGAAGCTCCGCAAGCCCTCGCAGCGGGCCAGGATCCCGGCGCCCTTCCTCGCCCATCCGGTAGGTCGCTGGCTCGGCCCGCGGCCCCCGGCTCGTACCCTCGGCCTCTGTACCCCTTCGAGTCCCCCATGACTGTATCCGGACAGGACGGGGCGGCTGGGCCGGTAGGGCCCCCCTGGCCGAACCCCGCGGAGGTAGACGCGGAGTCCCTCGTGCCCACGCACGATGAGCGGGGCCGGCTCATCCCCGAGTGGAAGCGGCAAGTGATGGTGCGGCGGCTGCGGGCCCGACTGGCGGACGAGGACCCGGCAGGAGGGCAGGTAGGAGGGGCACGAGGAGTAGAAGGGGCGCGGGCTGTCGAAAGTCGCTGACCGCCTCTCTTCGCAGGATGCAGGCTCCTGGAGCTTCTCGCGCTCCCACCAGGCCGTGCTGGGCCCGTTCGGGGAGCTGCTGACTGAGGCAGACCTGCATCAGTTGGAGAGGGCAGTGGAGAGCCTGCGCCTGCGGCGGCGCGGCGAGGTGTACCAGGGCGAGCTGCGGCGCCTGGTGCGGGAGCTGCGCGCCCTCTTGCCCGCCCCGCTGCTCAGCATTTCCGTCCGCAGCCCCCCGCCTGCCCCGGGGCAGCCCCTGCCCCTCTGGTGCGGCCGCCTGGCCGGCGCCGTCAACAGCCTGGCCGCGTTGCTGGCCCACGCCGAGGGGGTGCAAGGTCCCTGCGCTCCTGTCACCGCGCCCGCCGCTACCTCCGTTCTCCCCGCCGTCGGCGGGCATCCCCGGGAGCCAGGGGGCAGCCTGGCGCAGCGGGAAATCCGGCAGTGCGGAGTCTGCGTCCGCAGCCTGCGCGGCGCCTTCGAGCCTGCCTGGGAGGCCGCGGGGAGCGCGCCGGCCGGGGGCGGCGAGGCGGAGGCAGCCAGCGACTCAGGCATCAGCTGCGAGGAGGCGTTTTCCGATGGCGGCGGCTCCCCGGGGAAGAGGCAGGGGCCGGGGCCAGAGTGGGGCAGCTTGAGGAAGGAACGGATCGTGATGCTCTTCCTGAGCCACTGGAGACGCTCCGCTTACGCGCCCTTACGGCCCGCCGCCGGGGACCCTCGGGAGACAGCGGGAAGCGGGGCCCGGGCGGCGGCCCGCTTGGCGCGGCAGAGGGCGGCTATCCAGAGGCTCCTGAGCGGCTGGCGGGACGCCGCCTCCCGCCGTCCCCCGCCGCCGCCCCCCGCCCGCACCCTGCTCTCCCCGGAGCAGTTCGTGTCGGCGGCGGGCGGCGGCCCGGCCGAGTACGACAGCCTGTCGCTGGAGCTATTCATGCTGGGCTATTTCCGCATCTTGGAGCAGGACCTGCCCCCCGAGGAGCGCCGAGGCCGCCACCTGCTCTGTTTCGAGGTGTTTGAGCAGCTGGGCCGGCATGGTTGGCGGGCTGTGCGGGCCTTCCACCGCGCCGTCATCGACGAGATCGCGACCGGGCGGCGCGGCTGGCGCGACGGCTTCGACGACATCAAGGCACGGTACTTCGGCACTTTGCACAGCCCGGCCCAGCGGCCTCGGGAGCCCAGGGAGGACGGGGAGGAGATTTGCCACTACATCGATCGCAGCTTCGCCTTTTGGAAGGAGAAGGAGGCCGAGATCTTCAGCCTGGAGGAGTGATGCCGAGGGGCTGCGGAGGCCGCGGGCTGCAATAAAAACCTTCTCGATTCTGTCCCAGCTGAGCGAGGATTTCCGGGGCGGTGAAGAAAGCTGCTAAGCTGGGCGGGCCGCCTCGGCACCCCCGTCTCCCCCTCTCCCAGGGCGGGTGTTTCAGGCTTCGGCTGCCGCCGCGTGCTTACGGCTGCCGCGGAGTGAGATAACGGCCTATATTTATATCGGCACCGGCAGTGCAAGCCGGAGACGCGAGGAGGGGCATCGCGGGGACCCCCGACTACCGATGGGGTGGAGGGAGGGTGCTGTGGGAGCTCGTCCCCCCAGGCTCGGTGCCCAGCCGACCCCTTCGCCAGGGGGAGGCTTTCCTAAAGGCAACAGCGCCGCGGGATGGGGCAACGACGAGGATGGGCCGCGGCGACAGCTGTGCCCGTGCGGTGCCTTTAAGAGCAGGGACCAGTGTCCAGGTGCCGGCTAAAAATAGCGTTTGCCTCTCGTCCGAGCTGATCCCGTGTCACGCGGCGTGTCCCTGCCCAGCGCCGGGACCGCGGTTCCTTCCCTCCCGCGGGCCGGCCGGGCTGTGGAGCACTGGTGAGAGCGGGAGCGAGCACGCCGAGAGAGCTCAAATCACCCTGAAAATCACCCCCAAAAGGGCGGTCGCCGCCCCGGCAGGGCAGCTGCGGCGTGGTGAGGAAAAAACACAGCCATCCGTGGGAGGGGGGCTGTGGGGAGCACTTGTGCAGCCACTGCTGTCTGTGACTCGGGCATCGGGAAGGCGGGAGGGTGTCGCGGCAGAGGGAGAGGGAGACACCGTCGCCTCTTCCTAGCAGGGACACCCTCGCCTCCCGCTGCTCGGGCACTGCCCGCCTGCCAGGCCCCACGGCCATCCCCAGCACCATGGTGAGGAACATGGACGACTTTGACTTCTGCCTGCCTTCGCACGCCCAGGGCGTGCTGGAGGGGCTGCAACAGTTGCGCACCAACCCCAAACTGGCCGACGTGACGCTGGTGGCCGGTGGCCGGGAGTTTCCCTGCCACCGTGGCATCCTGGCCCTCTGCAGCCACTACTTCTATGCCATGTTCTCCGGTGACTTCGCTGAGAGCATCGCAGCACGGGTGGAGCTAAAGGAGGTAGACTCCACTGCGCTGGAGATGCTGCTTGATTTTGCCTACACGGGAAAGGTCACCATCAACCAGGGCAATGTGGAGGGGCTGATGCGGACCTCCAGCCAGCTCCACTTCCCTGCTATCCAGAAGGTCTGCAGCCGCTACCTCCGGCAGCAGATGGATGCCACCAACTGCCTAGGTATCTGTGAGTTTGGTGAGAGCCACGGCTGCCCTGAGGTCTCCTCCAAGGCCTGGTCTTTCTTGCAGGAGAACTTTGAAGCCGTCTCTCTTCAGGAGGAGTTCCTTCAGCTTTCCAAGGAGAGGTTGGCTATCTACCTCTCCAATGACCAGCTGCAGGTGCAGGAGGAGCAGAGCCTGGTTGAGGCTGTACTGCGCTGGGTACGCCACGACCCGGGATCCCGAGCCCAGTTCCTGCCAGAGCTGCTGGAGCTAACCCACCTTGTTTCGCTGCCTGACCAGTACCTGCAGAACCTCCTTGCCACTGAGCCTCTTGTTCGTGACTCAGATGCCAGCAAGGCCCTCGTCACCCGATCCCGCACCATGGTGAGTATCCCTTTCCCCTAAATCGCACTCCCTGAGCCAGGAAGGAGGAGCCTGATGGCCCCCCTGGTCTCTTCATCAGGGGCAGAGTGGCACCGGTGCCCTGAAGAACCCCCCAACCCCACCACAGAAGCTAGAGGAGGTGCTGGTGGTGGTTGGTGGCCGTGTGCTGGAGGATGGTGAAGATGAGGAGAGGGGGCTGGAAATGCCAGCTGCCACCAGGAACTTTGCCTTCTACAACCCTAAAAGCAGTAAGTGCTCCCCACTTCCTCCACCTCCCTCCATGCTAATTAACCATCTGTCTACCCCAAAGCCACCTCTTGCCAAACCAGTGTCAGTTTAGAGAGACACTGGTTGGGTTGGGATGGGCTTGAAACAAGGGTGGCTTAAAAAGTGCCAAGGGTGCTTAAAAGTGGGGTCATTGCTTGGCTCTGCTGGGTTTCAGGGCGATGGATGGCTCTGCCTGACTTCCCTGATTACAACAAATGGGGCTTTTCCCTGGTGGCTCTGAATAATGATGTGTACGTCACAGGTTGGTGCCAGGGCTGCTGGTGCAGGGTGGGGGCTTCAAGGAGCAGGGATGGAGGGCAGGGGACAATGATATGAACATGAGGCACTGGTGGGGGGCCAGATGCTCCTCTCTGAGCAAAGTCCTCTCATTACTCTCCTGGGCAAATCTGGCCACTGGCAAGGAATACCCAGGGATAGCTGCACTTGGCCCACCTGACCTGTCTCTCTTTAGGTGGCTCCCGAGGGTCCCAGAATGACACGTGGTCAACGACACAGGCCTGGTGCTTCTGCCCCAGGGACGGTGTCTGGAAGCCCATTGCTTCCATGCTGAGAGCCCGGACAAACCACACCAGTGCTGTCCTCAATGGTGAGATCTACGTGATTGGGGGTAAGGCTGCAAAGACCCTGTGGGTGGTGCTAGGGTGGGGTCCATGGGTGCCCCAGAGTAGCAGGGTGGCTGCTGTGTCCTGTCACCCTGCAGGAACAACAGTGGACGTGGTGGAGGTGGAGCGCTATGACCCCTACAACAAGAGCTGGTGTGCCATCAGCCCAGCCCTCAAGTACGTGAGCAATTTTGCAGCTGCCAGCTGCTTGGGCAAGCTCTACCTGGTGGGCTCCTGTGCCGTCAAGTACAACGCACTCACTCTGCAGTGCTACAACCCTGTTCAAGGTGAGGGCTGACCCTGCTGCTGCACCCCACCAGTGTTGTCCCTGGGAGACAGACTGAAGGGGACCCCCAGGCCAGGTGCCCCCCTGGACTGCCAGGCACGGTCCTGTGGGCTGTGTGCAGGTGCTAACAGGGTGTGGTGATGGCTGTGGCCCAGGGCCCAAGAGCCCCAGGAGTGTGGCTGTTAGCAGCATGGACCTGAGTCACAGATGTCTAACCTGGCCAGAGCTGAGCTTTGGTGGAGCAGGATCTCTGGGGCATAGGGGTGGGGTAGGCTGCCTGCCTTAGGAAGAAACTAACACCCTGTGACAATGCCACCTCCTCAAGTAGACTCTTTCCCATCCCACAGCACCACTACAAACCACATACTCACCCCCCACTGTTGTTTATGCAAGACCCTTGACTGGGATGGGGACTGCGGGTGCCAGTCTGCCTGGCTGGTCTGCCTCCTCCCTTTTGAATTCCCCCTGAAATAGCAATGCTTTTTTCAGCCACTGGCAGCTGCATCGAAAGCCAAGGGTGGGATGCACTGCTAATGACTGCTCCTTGCAGATTTGTGGAGTGTGATCACTTCCCCCTTCATCCCCAAGTACCTCTCAGCCCCACGCTGTGCCACTCTGCATGGGCTCATCTACCTCATCGGGGATAACACCAAGAAGGTCCATGTGTACAACCCAGAGGCCAACATCTGGCAGAAGGTAGTGAGATGTGGGACCAGGCATGATCCCCCTCCCAGGAATATGAGGATGGTGTTCCCAGCTGCTCTCCCTCAGTGCCAGCACCCCCCTCTCCCTCCTACCCACTCATCCCCTGGCACTATTAACACCTGCAGGGCTGGGGATGCCCCATTCCTTCCTTCCCTGCTCCCCCAGAACACATCCAGTAGGCCCCATATCCCACAGAGCGAATGGGGTAGGGAGACACGTCTGGTGGGTCAATGTCCTCTGAGGTGGGAGTAGGAGGTCACCAAGAGGTCCCTGCACATCTCACCCTGTCCCTCACACAGGTGCAGCTCCTACACACACTTCATGAGAACGGTGGGATGGTGGCACTGGGTGACCGGCTCTTTGTCACCGGTGGCCACTGGAAGGGCATGGATGGGGACTACCGTGTAGAAATGGAGGTGTATGACTGCACCAAGGACATCTGGACGTGTGAGGGCTCCCTGCCCTGTCTCTGGCTCTTCCACAGCTCCTCCTCCATCTTCATGGACACCTCCAAGTGGACAGAAGCTTTCCAGGGTGACCATGGGTGGTAGGAGAGCCACAGTGATACCTGCCACCCTGTGCAGCCATGCTTCCCTTTTTCTGCTGCCTGTTCAGGCTGGCGAGTGGGAGGTGGAAACCCCTGTGCCAGGCTGGCTAGGGCATCAGGAGCACGTTCTCCCCCACCACTGCAGGGAAAAGGCTTTTCCTTATAAACATGCTTTGGCTAATACTCTCTTGTTTTGCTCTGTGGGTTTGTGGTTTTTTTTTAGAACTGCCTCTTCCCCCCTCCAAAACCCTAAAGCTTTTAGGGTATTACAAGGCCTCCCAAAGTGTGGTTCATCCCATCAAAGCCTGACATTACTATTTGGGGGCAGCAGCCTGTGCATAATCGTGGTTTCACTCCTGGGGTACACAGCATGCCCCCCTGGGGAAGTGATCCATGGTGAAGCAGCCGGCATTTGGGTGAGTCCCTGGTGGTGCACTGACTCCTGCCCCAGCCCCAGTCCCAGCCCGTCTCTGACTGTACCGGTGGCGGAGAGATGGGCGAGCTCAAGACGACGGCTGGGCCCACAGCCAGCACCGCTGGACTGTTCCGCTGTTCTGCCTTCGGTTGTTTGGTGTTTTCGAAGCGTTAAAAGCACGCGGCGCTGAGGAGGCCGCGGGGTGGGCACCTCCGGCTGCAGGCGCCCCGCGCCCCTCCCCACGCGCGGTTCTACCCGCGGGGAGGTCCCCGAGGGCAGAGCCCAGCAGCGAGGCGGGCCCGAGGCGGGGCCGGGGCCGCCCTCCCGGTAGCAGCGGCGGGATGCGGCTGCCGGAGCTGTGCCTGGCGCTCCTCTGCGCCGCCGGCACCGGCACCGAACCCCCGCGGGCAGCCCAGGAGCGGCCGCCGGCCCCGGGAGCAACTGCGGGGAGGGCGGCGGGACCTGAGGGGCCCGGAGCGGCCCGCGTAGACCCCCGGCAGGCGTGGATGCTGCTGGCCGGGAGCCCCGGCAGGGGAAGCGGCGATCGGGTCCGCGGCGGGTCGGGGGCTGGGTCGGGGGCTGGCACAGCACCAGCGGGCGCCAGCTCTCCGGGAAAACCAACCTCGGCTGCTGCGCAGGCCGGAGGGACAGGGGCTGCCCCGGCTTCCCCCACCATGCCGGAGGAGCTGCTGAGGGAGCTGCAGCTCCTGCTCAGAGGTACCGGGGTGGGGGGCCCAGGGTGTGAGCTGTGGGGACAGAGGGACAAGGCACAGCAGGGCTGGGCAGAAGAGCCAGGAAAAGGGATGACTCCTTCCTAACGTCAAACTCCGGTGGGGTTTGGGGTCAGGCATGGCAAAGATGTGCAGGACAGCTGGGAAAGGGTGTAAGGAAGAGGAGGAAAGCAGCAAAGGCAACCCCCAGGCCGTGGCCCAGCATCGTGTGGAAGCAGCCTTCTATTGCCAAACGCGTGAAGACATCGCTGTGGAGCAGAAAATGTGGCAGGAGCTGGGGCTGTTCTACATCGTAAGTGCCCAGCCTGCCCCTTTCTCCCTGTCCGCAGGGGCACCCGCCCTGGCACAGGGACTCCTCTAACTCCAGCCTCTCCCTATCCCAGCCTGAGAGGGAGGGGATGTTCCACCGTGGCCCAGGGCTGAACCTGACCAGCGGGCAGTACACAGCCCCCATTGCAGGATACTACACCTTCACCACCACACTGCACATTGGTGAGCCCTCAGACAGCCCCGTGGCCCTGCCGGGGACGTCTGGGCTGGCTCTCATCCCCAGCTCTGTCACAGTGCGCAGGGAGCCGTGGAGAAAGGGGCAGAGATGCCGAAGGAGGCGGCTGCGGGTGCTAATCTGTGTGCAGTCCTGCTGCCAGCACAACAGGTATGGCAGGGCAAAGCCAGGGATGCCGGGCCAGGGAGAGGGGAAGGAGTCCTGCATCCCAGGGGAAAGGAGGGGCATGCTCCCCCCACCACTACCCTCTCTTCTGCAGCAATTTGGAGACTGTATCCCAGCTGGAGAGCAGTGGTGACCTTTTCACCATCTCCGTCACGGGCACTCTTTACCTGCAGGTTAGTAGTGCCAGGTCCACTGCTGACAGTACTGGGCAGGAAGGTGCCTTCCATGGCCCTAGCCCAGGGCTGGGGATCAGGTCTGCTTCTCAGATGCCCTCCAAGCCCCAAATACAGTCAGGGAAGAGCTCTGCTAGGCCACTATAGCACAGACTCTGCTGCCCTAAAGGCCTTGTGCTCCTCTTTTCCCAGGAGGAAGGGCAGGGGCAGCTCCTCCAGCTCTTGGTTGCTGTGTGCAGGGGAGAGCTCTCTCCTTGGCTCTGGCAGGCCACGCCTGGTGCCCAGGGGAGGTGTCCCAGCTCTGCCAATCCCTCTCTCCCCGCAGGCTGGGCAGTATGCCTCTGTTTTCGTGGACAACACGGCAGGCTCTCCCCTCACAGTTCAGAGTGGCTCCGATTTCAGTGCCGTTCTGCTGGGAGTGTGAAGAAGCGCCTGCTGAACCCATGCCAGGAGCGGCCAGACCCTTCCCTCTGCCAGCCACCATCGTGCCTCCCTGCTCAGCACCAAGCCTAGGGAAGACCATTTGCTCATGCAGAAACTGCAGTCTGGCCCGATACCGCTCATGCTACAGAACCAGCTGAAGATGGACAAAAGATCATGAAGAGGATGATAACTATGATGATGATGATGATAGTAATAAAGCAGCCTGACCAGGACCTAAAGGCATTCACTTTTATCTAAAGGTTAGGCCTAATAGTTTATCTTGGAAAACACTGCTGACAGTGGCAGCAGATGGTTGCCTTCTCCCCAGGGCTCAGTTCCCACCATACGTGGTACAAAACCCTACATGTCCATTTTTGCCCTTAGTGGACTTGCCTTCCCTGCCTACACTCAGTCTCAGCAGCCCAAGCCAGATTATGTACTGCTTCAGCTGCCCTGTAGCATATGAGCAGTGAAGGAGCCAATATCCTTTGCACTAATCATCAAATAATGCCACACATTCAGTTAAAGCAAATTCCTGTCCTGTGACTTCCCACACCAGGCACTCCCTGCGTGTGGCACAGGGCCCAGGCTGTGGGCAGCACAGATACGCTTTGCTCTGGCTGCGATAGCTGCCCGAGCTGAGGATGGGCACTGGCCTACGTGACCAAGCCAGGGCTGCAGGAGAAGGAGCAGGAAGGCTGGGCGTTTGATTTCCTAGTAGCACTGAGGACTGGGCAAGTTGTGCCAGCAGCACTGCAAGATAGCCTGAGCAGTACCTAGCCCCACCTTCTCCCAGGGCCCTGCCTGCCCTTCTCCACAGGCTGCATCTCCTTGAGGAGCCCGGTGAAGTAGCTGTTAATGCAGCAATTTATGGGTAGGGGTGTTAATGCAGCAATTTATAGGGGTGTTTGGATCTGGGGAGGAGGGGACAGTCTCCCTCTGTGCAATTTCAATGCCGACTTCTCCCAAAGCAAAGAGAACTTGTCTCTGAAAGCAACGTTGTGCTTCTCCCCCAGCTGATCAGGTGGGCAGCAGGCTCCTGGCAGGCAGGAGGCCACTGCAGCTCCTGCCCAGTTGAGGAACTTGGCCCTGGCAGCACCTCCCAGTCCCCACACTGATGAGCCAAGGCAGTCTTGCTCCGATCAGGTGCCTCTCTTCCTACTACACACACCTGAGAAGGTACAGAAAGACTCAAGTGTCTGGAAGCGGGACTTGCCCAGCTGTGAGCTGTCCTGTGCAGGTGAGACACCAAGAGCCCAGTGTGCTTGATCACAAAACTGAAAAAGCTGATTAAGTCAGAGGTACTGGAAGAGTCATTCAGGAGTTGGAAGGGGACAGAAGCTCAGACAGCCCCAGGGGAGAGAACTGCATGCAGAGCACTTGTGCATGAGCCACCGTGGGGTGGTCTTGGAGCTCTCCTCAGTAGCAAGGTGCTGCTGAGCACTGAGGCAAGGAGAGTGCTTTTCCAGGAAACCTCCTGCAGACCCTGCCTTACTGGGAAATTAAAGCAAATAGTTTTTTTACTTCCACTAAAGGTGGGGCTGAGCCTGCTTTTCTACCTGGCTGGCTACTCTTAAGTATGGTGAGACCTGCTCCTTTCTTTCCCCCTTTGCCACAAAAAAATGGACATTTTATGGCAATTGTTAGTAACTGCACCATAACACTGCATATTCCAATCCTAACTGAAGCTGTGCTTTTAGAACTTTTCCTAAAAGGGAAAACAGTCAGAGAAGGACAAGCTAACATCCCTCTCACCAGCTCTTGCACTGGAATACAATGGCCTCCTGGAAGGAGCCCCTGAGCTGGGAGTGTGGCTCAGCTCTTGCAGCATGGCACAACACAAGAGGTGGAAAAAGGGGGAGCTCAGAAGGGAAAGCAAGTTACCTTTCTGAAATTTGACATGAGGGTTTCTTTTGCCCAGAAAGAACCAACTCCAAGCTACTCTGTCTGGGCTCTCCAAATTTGCCTTTCAAGAGTAGAAACAGGACAGTGTGCTGCTAACAAAGGCATTCCCTTTCAGCTCATCCTGCAGTGCGAACTTACATCAGAGTACACAGGAATGGCTGGGAGCAGAACAAGCAGCAGAGGACAAGCACTACCCAAAATCAGTGCCCGAGGGCCACTTCCTTCCTCAGGCCTCTGCAGGAGATGCAGAGAGTCAGTGTACACCAGGCTGCATCAGCCTAACCCTTAGCCTAAGCCCATGAAGTGTAAC
Source organism: Rhipidura dahli (assembly GCA_013399225.1). Classification (NCBI taxonomy): domain Eukaryota; kingdom Metazoa; phylum Chordata; class Aves; order Passeriformes; family Rhipiduridae; genus Rhipidura; species Rhipidura dahli. Next base: position 240,398 of record VXAC01004453.1, on the reverse strand, counting down.
TGACTACTGCTGGAGCAGAAATAGATGTCAGATGGTCAAGACACCTGTCCCAAACAGGACAGCTATTGTGTGCTCCAGAAAACAGCCCAGGAGCTGGGACCATCTCCCAAAGTTCCAGGGATACAGAAAGCAGAAAGGAGCCAGGGAAGCCTCAGAGCCCTGCACAGCCCTGCACAAACAGCAGGCACCACCACATCACCCTTGTCCACCTCCCCTGGGACTACAGCTCATCAGAGCAAGGAGGCAACCACTGTGCAGACCCCTCAGCTCACCTCCCTCACTGCCTGCTCACAGACAGCGTGGGAAATTGGAAACTTAAGTGCTTAGGTAGCCTGATCCATTTAGCTTTCATTCTGTCATTTGGTCCTATGCCAAATTTTCTCTGGAAAACATTGACTGGAGCAACAGCTGGTAGAGGCACTGAGACAGGATGAGATACCAGACACTTATTAGTACCTAAAACCTGAGATGCCTTCTCCTCAGATAGCACAGAGACTGCCTGTAGCTCAGCTGCCTGGCACATTGATTTGGTGAAAACACTTTATCCACAAAAAATCAGGAGCAAACTCCAGCCATTTTTCCCATATTAACACTGTGGTAAAAATCCAGCATGCTCTGCCAGCACAGGGCAGGCATGCTGCTGCTCTGCAAGCACTCTTTGTGTCCCTCAGCTGTACACAACCTCACAGCCCAGCTTGAGAGTCAAAAGATCTTCTACCCAGTGTGAAGAGGACAGCCCATACCACATCCCAAGCTGGTGGCCTAGAGTACCCCACAGTCTGGATGGTACAGCCTGTTCTGGAACTGCCACTGACTCCCGGAACTCCAGATTCTCCCAGACTCTTGCACAAAGCTCAAGGACATGGATAACAGAACTGCCCCATTTGAAACAGCTGGCAGAGCTTATGCCCTCAGATGCCTCTTGCTAGCACCCCTGCTGAATGAATTCACTGGGTTTGCCAAGACATTCAACCCTACCAGCTAAGTGAGCTAAACCTATTAGAAAAAAAACATCTTTATTTACACTGAAGAGCATCCAGCAGGACCCACCCTCCCCCAGCCACACATGCATGCGCACAGATCTCTCCCTTCCCTTACATCCAGCACACCTCATCCCTCAGTGCTCTATCCGGACCACCATGACCGTGACGTTGTCGGCTGATCCTCGCTGCACTGCCTTGTTGGCCAGTCTGTTACAGGCAGCTTCATATCGAGCATCTGCTTCCAGCTTCCCTTCTCTCATCTGGATATTCTTATCCTGCTGGGACAAAGACATTTGATTCCTCCCAGCAAAGGTAGATACAAGCACATCATGTTTTCCAAGCACTGTGAAGCAAAACAAGCACAGACAACCTAGGGAATAAGGGAGGATTCTCTGGCAGTCCATTTCACGCCCTCTGCACTGACAAACCCAGCCCCCAACGCTGCCTTCTCCTCACCTCCAGGCAGGACACAATGAAGTTCACAGCTTCTTCTGGTGTAAAGACTTTAAAGAGGCCATCACACGCTATCAGAATGAACCTGGAAATCAAGTGGAGACAGGTTCTGAGGCTGAATTTTTGACTCTCCAGCTACAGCAAAATCCCTCCAATCAATTTTATGAACATCCATGCTCTGACCCAAAGGGAAGATGCCGTAAAAGCTCATCTGAAAATCCCTTGGAACTATAATTCATGGCAATACTAAATACAGGCCAAAGAGCCAGGCAACTAATGTAAGACCTAGATCAGGACATCCAGGCAGTCCTACAACACTGGCAAGATCACATACAACATCCTGGTCAAATGCTCCATTGTTTCTCTAAAAACTGCTTCTCTCCTTTGAGTCCTTTACATTAATGTATTTTACCTGTGAAGCAGCTAATGCAAGGAAATAGAGAAACACAGCTGAATCCCTCATGTACATTACTTAACATGTCTACACTTCCAAGGTATGTGGTAATTTAAATACACAAATTCAAAAGAAAAGCATGTGACACAACTGTGATCAGAAAACTGACACAAAATATTGCCACAGGCTGCAGAAGGTTGAGAAGATACAAAGCCCAAGGCAAGGACAGCATCCCCTTTTGGATGGGGGAGACAGCCTGCTGTGCACTCCCTGTCTGCCCAGGGAACTGTATTAGCCAGGAGCCCTAACCACCGTAACCAGGACAAGGAAAACTACAACCAACCTACAGACGTGGTCAGCCTGCACATGCCTCTGAAGACATCATTTCAGTGCCTGATACTCAAGAGTATCTTTAGAAATATTTTAGTGGATCACTTGATATGGAACTCTAATCCCAGAAAAAGCAGCAGTACTGGGTTACACTCTCACCTCTGAGAGTCAGCAGGCTCACTGCAATTTGTTGTTGCCAATCACATAATGGAAAAGTATCTCAAATCTTCAAATATCAGAGCTGAATGTGAAAGTATTTATGGGCACTACAGCTGCTAGAAACAACTCTTGGACAGGATGGAGACCCAAGAACTCAAGCCTTAACTAACTGCTCGAACACTGGTGTGTGAACTTAATCAGAGCACAAAGGACATCTAAGGTTTTTGTATGCTATTGCTATGAGGTTGGTTCTTCCAAGAGGAGCCTTCACAGTATGCAGACAGAGCAGCAGCATTATCCCACTGTTCTGATAAGAAACACAGAGAGACATCAGTAGTAAGAGCATCCTCTAATTCTGGTGGATCAATCTCAAGTGCCTTGGCTCTCCCAGCAGATCAAACAGGGTTGTGCAGCTTCTGCTGAGCAGAGCTGGGACAGACAACCCCCCATGCAAGGGAACACTTTACCTGTCGTTGTGTGTGAGTTGGCAGCGTTTGATATCTGGCACAGAGATAACACCACAGCGTTTGTACTGGCCATCCCCAATGGAGCGGGAAACCTCCAGCACTCCCAGGACTCTTCCGTCCCTGCACACGGAAAGAAAACACTGAGAGCCCTCCCCACAGCTCTGTGTCACTGCACTGCCTAATGGGGACGCTTCATGCATCCATCTGCCTTGTACAAATAATGGCCCGCTTCCCCAGCAAGTTCAAATCTTCCCTCCAAAGGCTCCTTCCCTTTCTGTATATTTGTGTGAAGCTCTGGGAAACAAGTGGTGAGAGGGAGAGGAAAAGAAGTCAGGAGATTTCAGGGCTATTTTCTGTCACCCTGCCCTAACTCAAGTCCTGCTTAGCCTAGCAAACTAGGGAAGTAAGAGTTATATGGGAGCTGAACTCCCAGTGGCATAGTGTGAATACAAAGATTATTTTTTGGCAAGATATCCAGCAAACTGCTCTTCACTAGAAGCACAGAGTGGCAGAAGCAAGAGGTCTGAGCCAGCAGCCCCTCCTGTGTCCTGTCTATCAGGACAGCAACCCCTACAGACTGCGGGCAGTTCCCTGGAGTGAGAAACACGGCATGTTCAGCTCCTGATCACTTGGCCTTTAGTAACCACAGATTGCAGCAAGCAGTTCTGTGAAACCTAACTTACAATACCTCTTAGGAAACAGCTCTGGTTTGTTAAGCTTTTCTAATTAACCAAGCTCTCTAGAGAAACAGCTTCCCACACTTCACCTTTCCAACAAGCATCTTCCCAAGAAGGCTCTTCTGAGCCCTCTGGGAATACACAAACCTCATTCATCTTGTAGTCCAAGCAGCCCTGCTTGAGATAAAAGCAAGAAGCAAGGCATGTCAAAGAGAAGAGATCTGATGCTTGCACACTTTGTGGCTTATCTCTTGGGCCCAAAATATTGAACTACAAGCAGTGGGAGAGACTCCCAGGAAGTCAGGGACCAGTTCTGAAATGAGCTAACAGATGCTGGGCCATCTCTCTGCCATGTGCAAAGAGAGATCAGTGCTCAGCGTAAGCGGTAGCGTGTGCTCTCCAGAGATAAGGGAACAAACTGCTCCAGACATGGCACCATAACAGAACTGAGCCCACCCCTCTCCACCCTGCCTGCATTTTACCTCCCCGGGCATGAAGATACTTCACCTGCACTGAATCCTCTCTTTGTGAGGACGCCACTAAACCAAGAAACAGCCTTCAAAGAAGAGAGAACCTAGCCAGGGAAATAAAACTCAGCTATCGTGTTTGGCACCAGCTCTCCCAACAGCCATGAACCCCTTTTTGCACAGGAACATTATGATAATCACATTTTGGCTCCAGAAAACTCTCTTCTACTGCAGACAGCCTCAGTGCATCAACTAACCCCAGGGAAGCAACACCAACTGACATCAAGGGCCTTCTGTGCTCCCTCAAACCATGTCCCCTTTCACAGGACAAAGAGAAAGGAGTCATGCTGCAAGGAAATGAGTTCTGTACAGCATCACAGTGTACAGAAAGCAGTTACTCCTTCAGCAATCCATTCCAGCTCTGTAGGACCAAATTAGTAGGTCAAGCTTAAGCATGCCTGTGCTGGTATCCCATGACTTCCATATGGGTCCTGCCTTGGCCACTGTAAGGTTCTGTGAAACCAGCCCACATCAACCAGCTCCAGTAACTGAACCCTCACATGCCTCAGGCACTACTGTGCTCCCCACAGGCAGCGACAGATTCTCTCCAAGCTCTCAACTGGGATGCATCCTGGGTTCAGGAAACTTCAAAACCTCAGAGCTCAGGCCAAAATTGGGCTAGAGTTTAGATGAGCTCATTCACACCCTCAGGCACTTACCTGACGTTTCCCCCAGCTTTCTGTATCCTCATACGCTCCTCATACTGGGTGGGGTTATGCTCCTTACTGAGGCTTAAGGCTGTGTGTTTCTGACTCTCTTCATTGTAACGACACAGAATCGCCTGTGCTGACAAAAGACCATTGTCAAACAACACCACAACTGCAGCAACAACGTCCTGAGAGAGAGCCCTAAACTGTAGTGAATGGTCCTTCCTACATCAGGCCAGTGACTGGTGGCCAGTGGTGTTTCTCAGGGCTCACTCCTAGGCAGGAGGTGCTTTTCAGTACTTTTACTAGTTATCTGGATGCAAGAGTTGAATGCACCATTACCACATTTGCTGATGATACCAAATTAGGAGCTCCCAATGGAGGGACAAGAGGCCTTGCAGAGGGATCTGGACAGATGCACCATCGGGCAATTGCCAGTGGCACAGAATTACTAAATCCAAGTGCTGGATTCTGTGCCCAGGGTGGAGCAACGCCGAGCACAAGTGAAAGCTGGGAGGGGAGCAGCTGGGGAGCAGCCCTGCTGAAAGGATCTGGGGGTGCTGGTTGGCAGCAGCTCAGTAGGAACCATCACCAGGAGGGCAAATGGCACCTGGGGGCACCGGACACAGCGTGGCCAGCGGCTCAGGAGAGGGGATGGTCCGGCTGTGCCCAGCACCGGGGCGGCCTCACCCAGAGCTCTCCAGCGTTCAAAGATGATGGGAAGGTGCTCGAGTGTGTCCAGGAGAGGAGAACCATGCTGGTGCTGGGGCTGGAAGGCACGTCCTGGGAGGAGGCTGAGGGCTCTGGGTTTGTCTGGCTTGGAGAGAAGGAGGCTGAGGGACAACCTTATCCCCCTCTGCAGCTTCCTGAGGGGGGGCCACAGAGAGGGAAGTGCCGATCTCAAAGCAGGGCCAGGGGAGGTTCAGGCTGGACTTCAGGAAGTGTTTCTTTATAGAGCATATAATCAAATACTGCACCAGGCTTCCTGGAGAGGTGGTTGATGCCCCAGACTGTCAGTGTTTAAGAGTCATCTGGGCAATGGTGTCACTTTGGGGCAGCCCTGACCTGGTCAGGCAGTTGGACCCGATGGTTGACATAGGTCCCTTTCAACTGAAATATTCTGTTCCAGATACTGTGAGATATTTAGCACTATCAAGTGAGAGCTTTCACACCCCACTGTTTTACACTATGGGAGACAACACAGAAGTACTCTGTACCCACCCAAAACAAGATGCTTTGTAGGAACAGTTGAGTAGTTCATGACAAGTCAGACATCCCAAACAAACAAACCAAAGAAATCATAAAGCTCTGGGTAGAATAAATATGCCATCAGTGGTCTCCATTCTGCTTACCCGGCTGTCCCCAAGGTTGGCTATGTAGAGAATATTGTCGACAGCTAAGACACAAGTAGCTGTGGAGCCATCCTTCCATGCTGGCTTTCTGAAGGGAACAAAAATGACATTACTAAAGTGAAACACAACACTTAAGAAATTAAATTACAGAGTGTTCTAGGGGACTCAAACAAGAGTCATGTGCCAGCACACAGCAAGCAGGTAGCAGCTGCCTGGCAAGCAGCTCAGGTTGTTGATAAGCAGCAAACTGGATAAGGACAGAGGAAGTATAGACTATGGACTTCCGAATGCACAGCCAATGCCCAGCTGGTGTAAATACTGCCCACCACAGCTCCCACACCAACTCTTCCTCACACTCAGCTCCCAGGAAACCTCATATGAGCAGAACAGGCTCAGCCCTAATGGCTGCCCAACAGCTATAGCATCACAAGCAAACAAGCACTCCACACTCCTGCTTCTTCTTTTCAGCAAAAGGAAGGCACAGTCAACTCTGTAAGCAAAAAAGAAGGTATTTCTGCTGCATTTTCCTTCCTTTTTTCACAGTATTCCTGCCCCCTCCCCCACCCCAGCCCTCACCACCCCACCTTAGCAGCACCACCACCCACTCAGTCACTCTCCTCCTATTTCACTTCCTGTAGTTAAGCTTTTATCTCTAGAGCTCTAGGTAAAATGAGAAGCATTTCTTAGGTTTCAGCTGCCAGACTAATCTTCTCCACAAAAAAGCCTGGCTACGATGCCATTCTTCACTGAAACTAGCTTTGAGAAACTAATTTCTAGACACATTCCATCCAGTTTTTCCTTATTTTGAAGGCATGGCTGAATGAACATGATTCTTTTCACCATCAATACAGCTATTGCTAGCAATCCTTTGTAATGCCTTTGTCATAAGTCATGTATCTGACCAGAGGCTGGTTTGAGAAAGACACTGTTGTGACAGACTCAAGAAAGCATCTTCTTTTTGCTTGGTCAAAACTGTTGTTCTGATTAGGCTTAAGAGACTGAGCCAGTTTGCAATTTACTTAAAATTGAAAGTTTTCAGGAAATTGCAGAATCAAATGCATCAGAAGTCTCTTCATCTGTGATAGAGTGTCACTATGAAATAGTAACAGTAAAAAACCAAACCGAATGTGTATAAAGGGGCAGAGTTAGATCTTTCAACACAGGGCATTAAAAGCTACCTCAGGGACTTGTTCCAGCCTGGCAAGCACAGGTCTAAAGGAAACTTAGTGGCCTCTACAGATCCCCTCCTAGCACACTCTGATGCCATCAACAGAGATCCTACCTTAGGCAGTATGGGAAAAGTCCCTTCAGCAACATGGCAAGTGTTTAAAAGGAAGGCAAACAAGAGGCCCTGATAAGGACAGAGGTGGCCCTTGGACCTGTTTTGCTTCCTTCCTTCATGAGGAACGTTACTTTTAGTCTAAGGGATCCTACAGACTGCTTACCATAGAGTAAGACCAGAACATGCAGTCATCTAATTCTAGCAAGCAATCAGCTGGCAAGAGTCACAGCCTGACACTGTGGAGCTGTGTGGAGTTTTGCCAAAGCACAGACATGACACGAGGGAGGTTTCCTCTGCCCTGCTCAGAACTCAGACCTCAGAGATGCTAAGAAACAGAAATGAACAGAAAGCATTAGCACTTACTGGCTGGATGCCTGCTTTAGAAACTCTTCATCTGTGTGCTTGAAGGTGTCCAAAAGGCATCTCTTCACAGTTTTCTCTACGCTGGCTACCTCACCTGTCAGACAGAAAAAACAGCAACTAAGCTCCAAGTAAAACATATCTGATCTATCCTAGTTTGTCCCTTTGTTCACCCAACATTCAGTCAGGCAGTGCATCTCTTGGACTCTGCAGAGCAGCTGGGGCACATCCTGGTCTTACCCCACCAGAAACCTGTGCAGTAGTGTATGTGGAGAGTTTTGTGACATGAATCTCTCCACCACAGGAGTATTTTCATACTTGAAGTGGCACTGCCAAAAGTGGCAACAGCACATCTCACACTTGCTTAGCGAGTCACAATTGGCTACTTGCCCCCTTGTGCCAAAAAGGCTTCCAGTCCTCTTCCCCAGAAGACAGAGCAGTCTTGCAAGCCCTCTGGGAATAAGGAATGAGTATTGCAGGACTACACCCAAACAGATAAGTTTCCCTATCCACTGCCAACACAGAAAAGGTGACAGTTGTCCTACAGCCCTTACTCCACTCCTCTCACCTTTAGGAAATTTCTTTATCAGGTTTTGGTGTAGATTCTGCGCTGCAAATTTTGACGCTCGGACTCCCCCATGGCCATCAAAAACAGCGAAGTACGAGACACGTGTGCTGTGAGGGAACAAAAAGTAGTAGAAAGAGGCTAAGAAAGGCTATCAGCCAGGGAATGGGATCGAGTACATTCCTCTCCATAACACCCTGCCCTGTGTCAGCCAGACCAAAAATCCTGCACTCCAAGGCACAGAAGGCAGCAGGTCTCTGAGCTCATCCATTCAGCATTTACATGGTTTACGTGTTCCAGCACTGAGCTGTAAACTTTCTTGTAATTTTCCACTCCTCAAGAAAATGAAGGGCTAAAGGGCTTACAGACCACAATTTAGGATAAAAGCAGATAATCATTTCACCTCAAGGACACTGCAACTCTCCAGCATTACAGACATCAGTCTAGCCAATCCTACAGCACCTTCCAGGCCTAAACTTGTTCCAACTATGCTACAGACAAAAAAACTTGGATGTCTCAGCACACAAACCTCTTGGGACAGTACTAGTTCAGAAGCTAAAACCAGTATCAGGGTGATGCTTGAGAGCATTCTTTTAATTTTACATACCCACTTACATTTGGGTAACAGAGGATCAACATCCAGAGTTATTGGGCCCTCGCGGTCCTCGCAAAGTCAGTGACTGAATCCACCAAGCACCCCTCAAAGGGAGGGTTTTGTACACACAGGCCCTTCAAAATGCCTGGGAACACAGCTAGCTGATGATTCACCCCAGGTCTCCGAATAACAAGCCCAAACCATGCACCACAATACAGGCAGGCGAGAGCATCAGCTGTTCAAAGCAAAAAGGATCATCTCATGGGCTTAGCTGAAGCTAAGCTCTCATGGGCTAAGCTGGAGCTCCCTCACTCCCATGATGGCTGTTCTGGCAGCTGGGGCCCACTTACATTTGGGAGGGCAGGGGCCGGCATTCCTCGGTGATATCATTTAAGATGACATGTGCATCCTGCATGTCTTCTCTCTCACCTTTCCTCTCTGCCACATAACCCTTCAGTCCAAGAACGCCCACTGATCCTAAAGGGGAACAAAGCAGACACATGCACGCAAATCAAACTCCTCCGTCTCCCCAGCTCAGGCTAAAAACCAGTGAGTTCTCAGCTTTCAGAGCCCTGTCCTGGCAATGCAGCCCTTGTCCTGCCACACAACATCTAGCATCTGCTGCTGAACAGGATATATTTATTTTGTAACATGGGTTTTTATGGGTCCCCAAGGTCAGCAGCTCTAAAAGCAGCCTGCCCTCATTTTAGCAGGCAGCTGTAGCCAAGCAGGACTGCTGGGCATTGGACAAGCAGGGCTGGGGGACAGGGTGGGTAGGGGAAGCATGTGGCACTGAACCTGCAGATTAAGTAAAGCACAGCTTTAAAGAGTGCACTAAGGACAGGAAATCTAGGTATGATGCTCCCAGGACATGTCCTTTGTCCCCCTGGACACATCTCACTCCCAAAGCTGTAGCACAGCACGCTGGCACTGAAATCAAAGGCCCTGTATGTAACAAGACTGTCTCTCCAGCAGAGATCTGTGGAAGTAGCAAAAGAAACTGGTGTGGAATAGCCTTACAAAGGTTGCACACCCAACCCCCCTCTCGGCAGCACAAGCACTTATCCTGCCAGTGCTTAGGTGCCTGCTGCTCAGCTTCTGCCACTTCAGCAGGGACAGTAGGTCCCAGGAAGTGGATAGAGCCAGGAAGCTCGAGGGGCTTCCACAGACCCCTGCAGCAGTTTGTTTCCCACAAGAGGCTGAAAAGGCAAGCAGACTGAAGAACCAAAGCTTAGCTTTGTTCTGGACTTACTCAGCCCAACGCCAAAAGTACAAATTGAGTACATTTGTTTTCAAACTGTCTGAAAACCTTTACAAACTTTCTTTTCCACAAGTTCTTCCCTGCCATTCTTCTCTTCCTCCTCCTCCACGGACTTTCTCTTCTGCCCTTTCTCTTGGCTTCCTGCTGATGAGACTTGCTTAGTAGCACTGGAGGCTGAAAGGAAGCAAAAATGCAGGTGGCTCAAGTGTTCCAGCACTGTTTTACTTGCATAAATTCAGCAGCAAGTCCTTTTATAGCAAAGCACACTCAGGAGTGTAGGATCACACACACAGCATTAAGTGCCCAAAGTTATTACTGAAAAAGACACCCATACCAACCACAAATGCACATACACACCCTTGCTCAGCACACACAACCCATGGCACACATCACTGCCTGACCATCGAGTGCTGATTTCACCACTTTGTGCTGTGTGACTCCACCTCAGGCATAGGACAGCTGTGTTTGGCTGGCAGGCTGCTGATTCTCCCCAACAGCCCACAGGTTTTATTTCTCAGCTACCAGGCTTTTTGGTTTTTTTTCCACTTAATTGCTCAGGAAGTTAATGTTACCGGCTGGAACATTTCTAGATGATTATTATTATAATAATTATTATTTTCGTCTATGATCTCTGCCCACAAGAATGCAAAGAAACTTATTTTATTACTCTGAATGGGCTTTCTTTTTTTTAGAGGGTTCAGAAGAAGGCTACAAATTACAGCTAGCAAGGAAAACCCGACGTCAGAACACTTGGTTTTTTCCTTCTGGAGATTTAGACTCATATGGGTATAGTGAATAATCTCACCTCTTTCCAGGTGACAGCAAGCACATGGCTGCATGCAGAAAGCCTTGCCAGAGCAGCAGTCTGGGTTTGAAGCCATTTTCAGCAAGGAACAGGGAGGCAGCCTATGCCTACAGCAGAAAAGCAGCCTGGCTGCACCAGGGCACACACATACTCTCCCTCCCAAAGCAGGGAGCTTTCAGACAGAGAACAGGGGGTCCCCAAAAGACAGGAATGTACTTCTGGGAACAGGCCTAATTTTACTTTTTAAGATTCAGAATCCCGATTTAAACAACTGGGGCACAAACTGCCATGAAAAGTGTCAGCCAACCTGGACTGGAAAAATAAGCACCAGGTTAATTTGCTATGTGTCCAACACAACAGGCATCCTGGGCTTCTCTGAGAGAGGTGGCTCAGAAGAGGATGATGGGAGGCACAGCTCCTTACCTGGGTCACTGCTGCTGGCTGGTGGGAGACCATCGAAGAGCAAAGACCCTCCTTTTCCTGGAGCACAAGAAAAAGACAAAAATAACTAAATACCTTTGCTCCTTTCAGACAATAATGCTTTGCCTATGTCTCTCCTGAGGTGAAGAAATTGTGGAAGTTTACCAAAGAGAACCAAATTTCTACTTCTGTAATTAGTCAGGCAAATCCAGGCTTTGCATTTGTTCCAGGGAATGTTTTCATGGAACACTTTATAGAATATAAGTGGAACATCTGTAACACCCTGGTGATAAAAAACCAAACAAGATGCATGCAGCTGGTCTGCACACCAGTTCTGATAACCCCACTATCTTTATCCTGTCTAACAAAGAACAGGATTTACAGAAATTTCATCTGAAAGAGATGCTGATGCACAAAACATGGAAAACCAAACTAATGGCAGGAACAGAGCACCCATACCTGAGTCAGCACTGCTGGATGGTGGAAGGTCATCAAAGAGCAGAGACCCTTGCTGGGCATCTTTCCCTGCAAGGCACCACGGCAGAGTAAGGAACCAGTGCAGGCACTCCTGGGAGGAGTTGTTCTGAAAGGACTGTCCCCAAGCCAGCACAGGTGTGGTAAACCATGAGAGCCTTACTTACACGTCTAATTTTAGCAGCTATTACACAAGCAAAACAACCACCTGCCTGGGGCTGAGGTGAACTTTTGTCTTGAGAACAGGTTTTTGGAGATTTTTTGCTAGCAATCCACCAAGCTCGCATTAACACCCCTAAGCAGCAGCGAGGGGAAAGGCTCCGACACGGTCTAAACCGCAGCGGACCGAGTCCCAGAGAAAAAGAAAACCACAAAACCCACCAAACCCGGCAATTTCCCATGAGATTTTTAAACCCGTCCCCTCACCCTCCCCCCTGCCCCTCAAGCTCCCTGTAGCGGCGGCCTGGCTGTGCGCGGAGCCACGATGCCCACGGCCGAGCTGCAGCAG
>VXAC01004453.1:186253-228000 GCA_013399225.1 Rhipidura dahli | reverse complement strand
CTTGGGGGGGGGGGTGACGACGCTGCCCGCCCTCAGGTTTCCTCCTCTCGCCGGCCTCCCTGCTGCCGCCCCACCGGCCCCAGAGAGGACGCTCAGCGCACGGGAATTGCGTTAAATGCGACATTTATTTCAGAACCGAACAAGCCTCACGTACGCACGGACGGCCAGGGCCCGCAGTACTGACCCCTGGCACACGGCAGGGAGCGCCGGCGGGAACCGGAGAGCGGGAAGTGCGACCTCCCTCCTCCTCTGGCCCCAGCGTGCCCGCCGATGCCCGCCTGCCTTCCGTGCCACCTGCTGCCCTGTGGAATTTCCCTTCCGGCTGGGCTTCTAGTCGTGCTTAAACCTCCAGTTTGCATTCCTTGCCGAGGGGATGGGTGCCGGGGCCATGACGAGGAGCGCGGTGCCTGTCAGAACGCTGCTGGTAAGATGGCAAGGGTGGCCCGTGTGCCACATCCAGTGGGCAGCTCTGTTTCCCTCGGCTCCGACCTCCAGCCGAGCCGTCTGCTCTGCAGGTTTGCTGGCCTCAGGCATGGCTCGGCTTTGACTGGAGGATGCCGTTCAGCTGGCTGCGTTTTGTCTGTGGCATAGGTAGCACCACACAGCCCTGGCCAGTGAACCTGTGTCTGGTTCCTGACAGACACTGGTCCCGTCTCTGCCAGAAGCTGCCTCCATCCTGGAAGAGCCTCCCCTCAGGTATTCCCCCCGCCTCCCATTTCTCCACCCTTAGCCCCTTACATTGAAATTTAGGAGGGTACCAACTAGTCCTTGCCCAGAGCATGGGAGCCAGGGTGTTGCAGCCTGGGCCCCTGCATTGCCCTACCTCAGCCTCTCTGCCTCCAGGCTGGCACCTCTTCATCCAGAAAGTGCACAAGTCTGCCTCCAGGTCTAAAAAGGATCACAGAGAGGAAAATAGCCCGGTTTGTTGGGGAGCTTGTCCTGGGCAGGGTAGCTAGGCTGAGAGGAGCAGCCCCACTGCAGCTTCGGGCTGCAGTAATAGAGTAAAATGCCCAAGGAGCTGCGCTGAGGCCAGGCAGAACTGGCATGTGCTCAAGAAGAATCCCCAAACTCTTTCTGTGACTTGAAACCCAAGCCTAATATGCAGCAAAGGGGCCAATGCTAGCCTCTATTGGTCTGCCATGTCCCTAAAGAGTGCCTGATATGCAGCAGGGGGCCCGGTGCTAGCCTCTACTGGTCTGCCATGTCCCTACCTATCCGTGCCCCCCACAATACAAGTGTAACAAGAAGACAGCACTACGTCCCACACACACACACACACACACACACACACACCCCCACACACACCCCCACCCCACAGAGAGTGCAGGGAGGTGTGGTAGAGCCAAGGCGCAGCTGTGCTGGACAAGAGACAGCAGAGCTGGGGGGGGTGCCTGGGAGATGCACGGAGGAAGATGCGCATCTTCCAACATGGAGCTCTGCCAGATGCTGCTAGCCACTTGGGAAGCCCTGAACAAAAACATCTAACCATGGGTGAGAGATGGGAGAAGAGCTGCTGCTGGAGGAGGTGGGAAGCAGTGATGGCTGGAGGAGAAGGTCTTTTCAGCAAAAACACCTCCAATGCGGGAAGCCCCCAGACTAACATGCTGATGGAGGCAGGGTGGCGGGAGGTGGGTGCTCACTTCTGCAGCAGAGGAAGAGTGAGAAAACACCAGTTGTAACAGAAAAAAGAAGCCCCATCCCCACCCTGACACCCTTTGATCTGCTTTGAGTCTTTCATCCTGCTGGGAGAAGGGATATGCCAGCCCTTTTGGAAAAGGGCAAGAAGAATCCGGTAGGGTGGGATGGTCATTCCTAGTCGTGGCCCCTAGGGAATTTTCTCATTCCACCTGAACTTCCACACTCCCTGCAGGGTTGGGATCCTTGGCATCCTGCCCTAAGAGTGGGAAATCCCTTTGGATGAGACACTTGGGGATCTCAGGCCGGGATAGTGGAGGTGGCCCACGTGCTTTTGGTTGGAAAGGGTAGCCCAGCACGGGGTGACAGACAGAGCCATCCCCAGAGCTTTCCTTTTCCCTCCAGTAGGACCAAGCTCCAAAGTGCAGCGACCCATCTGCAGGGACATGGGTGTCCTGGCCAGCTGAGACTGTAGGCTCTTCCCTTCCAGAGGTAGATGGGACAAGTAGGAATTGCCTTCTTTGGGAAGACATGGTGGGCTGTCTGGCCACCGCTCAGGGGAAAAGTAGTTTAAGCTGTAGGGGAAGGCAAAGCAAATGGCTGGGGAAGGACATAGAGTGAGAGTGAGAGCTGCGCTGCTGCCAGGCACAAGCCAGGGATGTCCTGGGGAAGGCATCTCTGGAACCCCAGCCCAACACCAAGGCTCTCCCCTGCCTGGGGGAGGCATTGGCTGGGGGCCAGGACTCAATTTAGGGGATTTTTGTGATGTAAATAGAAATAAATACTTTATAAATATAATCTTAAAGTACTGACACCTGATCTTACTCTGCTGTCTCTTGCAGAAACATCAGTAAATTAGGGAAACCCCCACATCTAAATTACCACTTTCCCTTTGCCTGAGGGCAATTCCTCCTGCTCTCCCAGCTCTGAGCTTTACTGCATTCATATCTCTCTAGATCAAAGACCAGCTTTTAGCCAAAACCACCCTTCTCACTCCCTCCCCTCTGATAGGGACCTTTTTTTGAGCATTGGATGGTGTGATATGAAGGTCACCCATGGGGGGACAGGCAGAAGATGGCACGTGCACAAGGAATCCTGCCCAGGCAGGTCCAGGCTTTTGCAGCTACGAACAGAAGTGAGTTTCCTCTGTGAAGCTGTGAATCAAGACAGATCCTTCCATGGAGCAGAGAGCTGGGGCAGCAGATGGTGTGAAAGATCAGATATTAACATGGGGAGTCTTCAGACAGAATCAGCTATCTTGATCCTGTTGGCAGACGGATGAGGTGGAGGGTGTTTTTCAGGTTAGATTCTCATCTGGGCTGTTCTCCTTCTGGACAGCTTGGATCTGATTTGGAAAACAAGGGACAAAAACTGTTAAGAGATGTGGACAAGGAGAGGTGTGAACTCCCAGGTTCAGTGTCCTACCTCCAGGCTGATACTCGAATCCAGACAGCTGGAGAGACATAGCATTAAAGTCTCTTTAGCCAGAGCACACACATTCAGTGCATTTCTTCCTATTCCCCTAGTCCTGCCACTTGAGATGATCTCAAGAACTACATGAGATGGTCTTGTTGAGGAATGAATACATTTAGTGCAGGTAGCTTGGTGTGCAGCTGCAATTTGAGCTGCAGGAGTGGGAGCCTGAGGCAAGAGTCTGTGAACTGTCGATCGTTTGCATAACAAAGGACACAGGGACCTGCGGCACAGCCAGGTGAGGGACAGCAGGAGACACAGCAGGAGCTGAGGAATCCAGAGGAACCCAAACCTTGGTGCCCTTAGACTATGAGGGTATAAAAGCCCAGAGTTTCCTTTTTTCGGGGTCCCTTCTCAGAGGCACCCAGCTCCAGCTGTTATTTTGTTACTGCTCCGCGACTAAATTATTTTAAGGATCGAGACATCCGAGACTTTGCTATGGGAAACCTGTGACTGAGACAGTTAGGAAACCTTGTCTGTGTGAGTGTGGTGAGTGTAGGAAATCAAGCAAGACCCCTGTTGGCTCACTGGAACCGCCTGCTGTGAAGGGGCCTCAGTCCCAGCCCAGGTGGTGTGTGTGTGACTTCCAGCATGGCTCCTGGATGGTCAGATAGGAAAGTTTCCTTAACATTCTCAAGAACTCTGTGAGATGGTCTTAAGAACAGTGACAGGCCAGTGTCCCTGCCACCAGGCATGGATGTTGCTTTGAGCTCAGCACAACGCCTCTGTACCGCCTGGAATCTGACCCTAGACTGAAGCATTTAAATGTGGATGAGCTGAATTCAAAATTAGTATGGTCCAGGTTTTGCCAGCTGAGAGCCTGTCCAGGCAGAGCTCTGCACAAGAGATGCTCCCCACACCTGGCTGGGGTCTGCAGCTGGGAAAGCGCTGGGAAAGCACTGGGATCCTGCAGCGCCCCCAGCAATGGCTTCCCTGCAACCCACTTCCCCCAGCTGCCCCTGGTACCTTATGGATCCAGCCAGGAGAGGGTTGAAAGCGTAGAGCCAGTCGTGCATGTCTTTGTCACTGCTTGCCTGCAGCAGGATGCCCCGGTGCTCTGTGCACACCGCAAATGTGTTTGGGGTCTGCTAGGGGAGAACCAGAGCTTAGTCCTTCACTCCATGGGGTGTGTGGAGTGGGGCTGGCTCCCAGTGCCCTACCTTGAGCATGGCCTGCTGGTCCTCACTGTATTCCACCTGGGCCTTGGAGAGGTTGAGTATGGCCCTCTCCACCGCATCCTTGTCTGAGTTGTAGATGTAGACATAGGGACGCCGGACCACCACAAAGCGTTTCACCCATCCGTTGGTGTGAGGCTCCAGGAAGTGCAGGTAGCCCTTTTTGGAGACGATGGGACTGCAGAAGGGACCAGGGTAAGGGGTGGGATACAGACCATGAGGAGGTGGCAATGGTAGGGGATGGATGCCCTGCCCATAGGTGCTCCCCTCGCTGGCTGCCCCAGTTGCTCCTACCTGACTCGAATCTCCTGGATGTCAGGCACAAGCAAACGCTGGGGCTCCTTCTCCTCGTCAGGCCGGCGGGCTGGGGACTTCTTCTGCTCTCCTTCTACCACAGTCTCCAGGTCGGGGCTCTCTGCCCTGGAGGAGACTTGGGGGGGTCTGGGGAAGGAGGAAAGGATGGAATGTAGGAAGAGTGATGGCTTTGAAACATCCACAGACCAGGACCATGTGCCACTGATACAGCTGCTCTGCTTGGGATATGTCACCAGAACCTCCCAGCCAGCTTCTTACCTGACCTCCATAGCATTGTAACATCCTTCCACCAGTGATGGGCAGGTCGAGGAGGGGGTGAGAGTGGTGACCCCAAGAGCTGGCATGGAGGGGTCTCTCATCAAGGTCACGGACATTTCAGACAGCTGTGGAGGAAAGGAGGTGTGGACTAGAGTTTCTGCACAAAGCCAGGTACATGCAAAGGACCAGACTCTTGCTTGTACACAGAGAGGCAAGACCCTGGGCTGGCAGGGTCCTCTCCTGTCATAGTCCTGAGACCCACCAGTTCTGAGAAAAACCGGAGCAAGCAGAGGGAACAGGACACCCCAAAGGAGGCATGACTTGTGCCATAGTGCCCATCTGGCCCCTACTCAGCCATTCCCCTGCCAGCCACACATCCCTCCTTGGCCCCACCAGCCCAGCAGAGCCTGGGGCAGCAGTAGTACCTTGCTCTCACTGGCGCTAATACAGACGTGGCTGTGGCTGTACTCCCTGTTGAAGGTGTGCGTGAGCAGACGCAAGCACTGCAGAGAGAGGAGGAGGACGGTGGGGCATGAGGCACATTCCACCTCCCACTCTTCATGGGCTTTCTCGTGCCACAGCCCCTAGCCACCCTGCGGAAGCCACTTCCTGGCTTCATCCCTGCAAGCTGGGGATGCTGCAGGATGCTACCTTCACGGCCAGCTCCTTCTGCCTCTCGCTGGGGGTCTCAGGGGGAGAGGTGCGGCCTTCAGGTGCCCCATCGGCAGAGAGTGGGGAGGAGATGCAGGAGGTGCTTCGGGACTCAGAATCCTCACTGGAGCAAGGCGACAGGGTCTCCATGCCCAGGCGTTGGGTCGTCTCCAGCTTCTCGCGCAGTAACAGGTAGTGTCTTGTCTTCTCCACCTGGGCACAGGCACCCAGGTTCAGGGGTGGCTCTTTCCCCCATCTCCTGGCTCCCTTAACCCCATTTAGTCATTAGCTTTGTATCTGCTGGGACCTGGCTAGCAGTGATGCACAGGAATACTGGCAGCACAGCCCCATTCCTGCCTCCTCCCACAACCAAGACAGCTGTGACATGCAGGGTGGGGAATCCCCCCAGCACTGTTTCAACCCGTTTCTAGCCCAGACTCTCACTTCTTGCAGGAGGCTGAGTTTCTCCAGCTCCCACTGATGGTCAAGGATGAGGCTGTCACTGCGGGGCCGCCAGCCAGCCAGGTTCTCCTCTCCCCGGACGTAAGCTACAGAGGTGTCCAGCACACGTCGGCGCCTTCTCTGCATGCCTGTGGGCACAGATGCACAGCTGAGGGGACAGACACAGCCCCCAACCCAAAGGCCCAGCTGTGCCTCCCTGCCCCAGCTGAATACCTGGGCAGAGGCATGATACCCACCTGGGCTGCCAGCATCAGCCACGCGGCAGAGGCTGAGCTCGTAGACTCCTGTCACGCGGTTGCTGTGAGCGAAGAGAGATGAGGCATTATTGGCTTTGCCCCATCCTCACACCCCAGTTTTTTTCACCCAGGCTTCTGGGATGCCCTAGAAAAGCCCCAGTCCCTAGGTGATGGTTCTCCTCTCCCCAGCAGGAGCATCCTGGTACCTCTCAGAAGCCCTCAGGCTGCCACTGCCAAAAAGATTGCGGATGGAGCGTGAGGCAGGAAGCTTGGCATCCCGGGAGTAGAAAACCATGCAGAAGTCTTTGGTGATGACGGCAGGCTGAGTGCAGTTCTCCATCTGCAGTAGGGCAGAGGGAGGAATCAGGGGTGCTGCAGGGTGGCAGCCCAGCAGGTCTCTCCCACCCCTGTGCCCAGCACGTTCCAGTCCCAGGGTCCCATATGACCCCCAAGCACCAAGTTGATCCCTGCACCCCATAAGCACTAGCTAAGGAAGGGCTCACGCTGGCTGCACCCCAACAGCAGGGGAAATACCAGACTTTGTTGATGTATAGTGACCTCAGCCAAGGTCCTTGCCTCAATGTAAGCTGACAGGGTGATGTAGATCTTCTCCCGGTAAGGGGTAACACGGTTGAGCAGCAGCGAGTTGTGCATGGAGCTATCCCACGCCGCCTCAAACTGGTAGAAAGTCCTGCCAAAAAAACCAGCAGGGCCAGTAAAACAACCTCCCTGGAACCCCTGGCAGGCAAGCAAGGAGATGCCATTGTCCCCCCACAGCGCTGCAGCAGGCCTGCAAGGACACACAGACATGCATGCGCAGTGGGGACAGATGGGGACAGCCACTCCAGAGGACACAGGCTCAAGGCAAAGGGCACAAGGCATGGTGGGAGGAGGACACGGCACCCTTGAAATGGCCAATGGACCAGGGTTTTGGGGAGGAGGGACTGCGGGAGGAGTGGGGGGCTCAGATGGGGTGCAGGCAAGGCAGAGCAGGCTAGGAAGGCAAAGGAGGGTTCATGCCCCACCCCTGTGTTCAGAGCAGGGGTTGCCACCCCCAGTGCACGGGGGCCAGTCCCCACCATCCAGCCTGAGGCACAGCACCTCCCAGCCCCTGCCAGGAGCGGCTGTCACCATTTGGGTGATGATGGCCAGAAGGGAAAGGAGGGAGGATGCTCAGCACTTGGGGTGTGCTGCCAGCCCACCTCTGGGAGCACAGCTCCCCCACCAGGCAGGTCCCCTTCCCCAGCCAGCCCTGTGCCCCTGTCTGCCAGCCCTGGGCCCCAGTGAGAAGCTGGGGACCATGATTTGGTGGCTGGTCCCTGTCAGGCTGTCTCCCCTGGCTCTTGCTCTGCCCTCATCACCAGCCCCATTCCCACTCTGCTGCCTCAGGCCCCTTTGCTGTGTTTTCCACGGCTCCCAGGCTGGGAGAAGGATCAGGGGACACCTGGTCCCACGCACCCAGGCCTGCAGGATCCCTGAGAGGATGGCACAGCTCACCCAGATCAAGAGTGGCAGCTGCCCTCCTTGGGTTGAGCAACTGAGGGTGAGGAAGCAGGAGGTGGCTCCAGTGAGAGAGCATTGGGGATCCCTGTTTCACCCCCTGCACCACTCCTGGGCTCCCTCCCAGGTCAGCCTTGGCTTTATGGTACACCCCCTCCCCAAAACCACCCAGAGCTGCTGCGTCCCCGGCTCCCGCCTGAGCATCCTCAGGAAGCTGTGGCTCAGCCATATCTCAATGAGAACACTTCAGCACGTCCCTGAAGCAGCATCCAGGTGGCTGAGGAGCAATTTTAACAAGAGCCAGGGCAGCCAGCGGGAGGAGGGAGAGGTTCTCAACTGTAATCTCCCCCATGTTGGAAGAAGAGGGAGAGTGACGCTTTCAAAAGGTGTTTAAAATACGTAAACCCCCCAGTGTGAGACACAGCCAAGGCGGAGGATTGCTTTGCAGACACAGGTTGCTTAAGAAAAGAGCACTCCCCAAGTAGGACGAGGAGAAGAGGAGCCTTAGGGGAGGGGAGAAAGAGCAAAAAGCAAAGGGAGGAGGCAAAGGGGGAAAAGAGAAAAGCAGGAGGGACCAGACCGAGCAGGTACGCGTGAAATACCTAGTGTCATTTCCCAGCGAAATGCTATAAGTGGAAGGTGACCCAAGGACAAACACACACATGTACACACACAGAAAAACGACAGGTCAGAAGAGCCCCTCTTGAAGGGACTCACACAATTAGAACTGCTGGCCAAGGGAGCTCCAGCCTATCTGAACCCAAAATGGGAACCAAAAGGAGCTCAGCGAGGGCAAACAAAGGCTTACCAGCCTGGGTGAAAACCCTCTGCCTCCCACTTTCCTCATGGTCCAGCAGCTGGGAAGGAAGCACATGTGCTCCCTTATCCCCTTAACTCTGCCCTTGTGCCATCCTTGGGCAAGGAGCTCCCACCCAGCACAGTCCCCTGGGACAGTGCCAGCTGGGGGGATGAGATGTCCCACCGCCACTCACACAGCAGGTGACTTCTTGGCCCATCCCCTGGTCCACAAGAAAAGCATCACTGTGCTGAGAGACCATGAGCAGCACCAGTGTGAACCCATCTCTCTTGCAGTGGGGGGGGCTAGATCAACGCTGTATCCACTTTCCTACACCCTGGGAGGGGACAGAATGCTGCTGCAGGGACAGCTCTGCCCTCAGACATCTCTGAGCAGGACCAGCCTTGAGTTGCCGTAGGGAGGACAACCTTCAGGCACAAGGACTCGGGACACTCCATCCCTTGTCTCCCAGACACATGCCCCTCTTCTTCTGCCATGGGGCACAGTGGTGGGCCCCTTCCCTGGGGCCTCAACAATGCTCCCATCCAGAGGCTGGTGGCACATCCACAGATCTGGCACCTCTAACATACGCCAGGCTCACCCAGTGGGCCACTGCCCCTTTACACAGGGGTACAACAGTCTGTGCCACGTATGCTGTGTGCACCCACTGTCACACCTGCATACACACACACGCTGCCTGTATGCCACACCTACATCAACGGGACAACTGTGCACAGGCTGGGCAGCCGCTGCCACACCAACTGCAGTACTGCCATCGTTACCAGGTGCCCAGGAGGGGGCAGGACAAGCCCCAAAACTTCCACTGTCCTCACCAGCCCTGCAGCTCCTCCAAGCAGCACCGGGGGCTGAGCTGGGGCTGGGGTTGGGGCGGGAGACAATGGAGGGTCCGGCACTCTCGGTGCCAGATGCCAGAAAAGATGGGAGAGTAGCAAAGTCAAAAAGCAAGAATAAAACCCAAATCAGGCAATGGAGACGCAGGCGTGCGAGGGGGAGCGGCAGCCAGCCAGAGCGTGGCCCAAACGAACAGCAAAAGGGGTCAAGTGAGCAAGAGGTGCCAGCGTAGGAGGGAGGAGGGATGGGGCATGTGAAGGGATGAGGGGCCGGATGTCCAAGTGCTGCCTCTGGCGGGAGTGAGCGTGCCCGAGGCAAGGGGGTAGAAAGAAAGAAAGGAGAGAAGGAGGGGTGGAAAAAAAATCAATGGAAACAAATAATACCTAGGCATATCCGAATCAAGAAACTGCCTGCGAAAACACAAAACAATCACATGGTTAGTGTGGGCTTGGATGGGCAGTAGCAGCTGAGGGAAGCGAGGGGGGACACCAGGCACTGCTCCCTGCACCTCCGCCCTGGGCGCTCGATGCAGGGATGGACACGTGCTGAAGGGAGAGCTGAACCACTCTCCCAGCCTCCTCCTGAGTGGCTCCAGGGCACTGGGGAGGCTGCAGAGGGGAAGCCAGGGCTGCTCCAGGCAATGGAGGCTGTGCGGCACAAGGCAGCAAAGCGGGGAGCGCAAGCAGCTGGGAGGAGGGTGAAGTGGGCACTGGCTCTGCTCTCTGCCTTCCTTCTGCCTGTCTTCACAGCTACAGGGTGAAGCATGCACATCTGCATGTGGAGTGGAAGTGGGGGGCATTGCGGCTAGTGCCCTGCGGGCAGCTGGCCAGCCCCTCCTCCCCTGCCTCACCATGGAATAGATATGGGACAGATATGATGTGCACCAGTCTGTGCCCCCAAATAGGCCCCCAGTCCCCACGCTTCTCTCCACACCCCAAGTATCCCTGCAACCTGAGCCGTGTCCCCTTGTCCTGCAGGACTCACAGGGCAGAAGGCAGAGCAGGAGGCACAACCCTCCTGCCGGGTTACCTTAGGCATGCTGAAGATCCCGTATGGCTGCATCTGGGACCAACCAGACAGTCAACCAGATCAGGAGCTGACAAACAGCTGCGCAGCCCCGAGAGCCTGCGGGTGCCACAGCCGCCCAGCTCCCAGCAAAAAAGCCACCACCACTCCATTGGGCTGGGCCTTCCTCATCTGACCATCCCCATCTGGCCTCCTTCTCTATACCCAAGGCTGTGACAAAAGTCTCCTGGTCCAACACTTGCACGTGTGCTGACCCCAGGACTTGCTTCTGCTGCCCAGATACTCTGTGTGGGTTGCTCTGCCATGTCCAGGGGCTGCCCTGAGAGTGCTCAGGGTAGCAAATCCTATCCAGACCCAAATCATTCCCCCACAAACACCCTGCCTTGGGACAGGCCTCCTTGGGGCAGTGGTGACCACAAAGCAAACGAAGGAAAAAGTGGTCCCCAGTCCTCGCCAGGATGTTCCTACACCAATGACCACAACGCACCCAGCCAAGGACCAGTCCTGCTGCTCCCAGTGCTGGCAACGACCATCCCTGTCTTGTTGCAGCTGCCTGCAATACGCACATTCTGGCCAGAGACCCCCACCAGACCCCCAAGTTCCACCAGTAGCCCTGGTGCAGAGGAGAGCCCTGCCCTCCATTCCCACGACTCCCCCTGCCACTGCAGGACTCACACAGGGAGATCTTGAAGAAAAAGTCTTCCAGTCCTGCTTCTTTCACACCCTGCCAAACCTACAGTGGGGATGCCTTTAAGCAGCCTGGTCTAGTGGAAGGTGTCCCTGCCCATAGGAGGGGGTTTGGAATGAGATTATCTTTAATGTCCATTTCAGCCCAAACCATTTTGTGGTTGTATGACAGCCCCCTGGGATAGGCACAAAGGGATGGGCATCCCTGAAGTCACCCACCCTGGGGGAAAATGGCTTTCCTGCATTAGTTGCACACAGATAGGGATCTGCCATGGGTGCCAAGTGGCCTTTCCAGCAATTTTGCTGGGACACAGGACAACTAGCCCTCCCCTCTAGCCATGGAGTTGGGACATCCTCCAGGCACTGGCACCAAATATCTCCCTGTGCCAGCCCGTCACAGCCAGCACCAGAGAGCAGGACCCACACACAAATTCCCCGTAGTGCCCTCCCCAGAACAGCAAGGCCTTGGGGAGGAGGAGGAAGGGGGTTGGCAGCCTTGTACCCCAAGACCCTGTGCAGCTTCTGAAAAACCCTGCCTCAAAGCAGCAGAAGGGCCAAGAGCCTTCCAAAGGAGAGAGGGGCTGCTACTCGCTCCCTCCATCCCTCACCACAGCAGGGGAAGAGCAAGAAAAAAAGCATCACGTACCGGTCATCCTGGGAGGGGTGGATGTACCCTGAGGAGAGGATGTTCAGGGACAGAATGTTGGGGTCGATGAGTGACTCGTCTGCTTCTGGGGTGTTCCGGATTCGACCTGCAAATGCAGCACAGAGTTGCCTCTGAGGTGACAGGCAGTGGCCCTGTGAGGGTCCCCATGAAGGCAGGGGCAGACTGCCCGCCTGAAGCCCCCTGTCAGGCAGCAGTTGCCCAGCACTGGCCATTCAGCCCACTGCTGGCCATTCATCACCAGAGATCCTGGTCCAGCTCCTGGATACGGTGGCAGGGGCTGAGGCGTCCTGCCCATGCAGCCACTGCTTTACTATTGCAGGGCAGGAGAGGAAACAAGGCATAAAGCTCCATGTGGGAACATGGGAATCTGGGCAAGAAACAGTCCAAGAGGAGGAGGCTGGCTTGGCTTACCCACAACCAGCTCCCGTACTTCCTTCCAGTGGATGAGGCTGCCCGTTTCATGCACCAAGGTGACACTGATTCTCCTCTGGATGCCCTGAGACCCACAAGGACAGAGAGAAGGAACAGTAGTTAACACAGATCCCAGGAGGAGTAAGAGCTAGGACAGCACCTTGGGCAGAGAGTACCTGATGAAGGAGGAATGTCCCATGGCAAGGCATGCCTCCACGGTGGTCCACAACAGCAGGGATGTAGCTGGAAGAGAGGATTGCAGCATGACACAGAATCCTGCCAGCCTGCCCAGAGATGCTGAGCACTGGGCAAATCCCCTGCTGCCTTTCTACCCTCTCCCCCTCCCTCTCCCCCTCCCTTTCCCAGCAGGACTTACTCGCCATTGGCCTCCAGCTCACAGATCTCAAAGAAGACCATCAGGTCATACTTGCACTGGCAGGGGCCAGCACTGGGCCGAGTCATGGTGCTCAGCTTTGTTGCAGGCACTGCAGTGGGTCAGAAAAGACATGTGAGAGGTTGAGCCTGCTGCTGGCACTTGGAGTGAGGCTTATGGTGGCAAGGAAAGGGCAGAGCAGGCAAGGACCTCAGAGCACACACAAGAGCAAGGAACCTCCTCCCTGCTGTTCTGCAGGAGGTGAGATGGGGGCTTCCCATCTGTTGAGTACTGTGGAAATGGGTGTCAAGGGCTTTGGGGTGCTCTGGCCCATAGTCCCCCTGGGGTCCTAACTGGTCCCTCTGGGGAAAGGGCCACCCACCCGACATGGGAACTACAGGTGGGCACAGGTGTGGGAGGCCAGGTTCCCTACCTGGTTTGGAGAGTGGCATCACACGGGGGAAGTGGCGTCGGGACGGCCTCAGTGGACTGCAGACAGAACCAGCTTGGTTACGGAATCTCCAGGGACCCCCAAACCCAGCCAGGCCCACCTATGCCTTGGGGCCACCCCCCACCACCTGTCCCCTTTGTCTGGGTCCCCAGGCAGCCCACTGCACCAGAAGCCCCTGGCATAGACAGGAGCTGGGGGTGGCCCAGATGTGCCCACCTCAGGACATCCTTGCAGAGAGGTGGGAAGGGGTGCTGCTGGTAATGGCCAAACACCTCAAACACAATTGGCTGGCTCTTGATGTATTCGATGAAAGATTTTGTCACCTCCACAGCAATCTGGAAGAGAAAGAGCTGCTGAGCCACTGACAGTGCAGTTGAGCTGGGAAAGGGGTTAGAGCCACCTGGGATGTGGAAGGGGGTAAGACTGTAAGTCCCCTGCATCCCTCACCCACTACTCCCCCTATTTAGGGATGCTCTCCCCACCAAGACCACTGCCCAGAAATCCCAGACTTTCCAGGTGGACGAGAGTGGCTTTTGGTGTTTCTCCTGCATGTCCACCATGTCTAAGGCTGGCTTAGCTGGGTAGCTGTGAGTGGCTGGGAAAGCCAGGAGGAAGCTGCTTCCCTGGGAGAGGATCCAGCCAATGGCCCTACAGAGCTGCAGGGGCAAGTGGGTGGTGGAAGACGGGTACGCACATTTTGGACATGATAGAAGCCCAGGGGTGGCCCTCGTCCTGTGTTCTTCAAGGGTTCTGTTGAAAAGGCCTCATCATGGCGATGGATGAAGCTGTGGAAGGAAGGAAGGTTGTTCAGGGGCTGTGAGATGGGGACATGCTGAAGCGGGGAGGGGAGTGAAAGTGAGGGACCACAACAAGACCCTACTCCCCCTGGGGTTGCTGTCTGTACCTTTGGCTGACACAGGACTCCCTGAAGCTGATGGGAGACTCTCCCTGCCTTTTGCCAGTGACTAAACAAGTGCTTGGGCAGATTCAACAGCCCTTGGCTTTGCCTCCCCATCCACAAAGGGCTCAGAGGTGGAGGAAACTTCCCAAATTCACCATGAGCCCCCAGGTGATGGCTGGAGCATGGTGGAACAAGCAGGGCTCGGGGGCACTGGAGGCTCACTTGAACTGGCAGAAGATGTCTGCGTATTCTGCAGAGATGCTGGAGGCTTGCAGGACTGTCACACGGAAAGTGAAGATGCTGCCCAACTTCAGGTGATCCAAAGCCACCTCCAGCGGCCCGTCCGGTGCAGGCTTCTCCGGGCTGTCCAGAAGAAGGTCCTCTGGGGTCACTGCAGGGAGGGGGAGACCCTTAGCAAGGCAGCGTGTCATCCCCTCAGTGTTAGGGACATTTAGGAACAATGTTGAGATGCTGGAGCTTGTCCAGAAAAGGGCAACGAGGATGGTGAAGGGTCTGGAACCCAAGTCCTGTGAGGAGCAGCTGAGGGAGCTGGGGTTGTTTAGCTTGGAGGAGGCTGAGGGGAGACCTGATCACTCTCTGCAACTCGCTGAAGGGAGGGTGAGGTTGGGGGGGGTTGGTCTCTTCTCCCATGCAACCAGTGACAGGATAAGAGAATACAGCCTTAAGCTGCACCAGGGGAGGCTTAGGTTGGATATCAGGAAGCTCTTCACAGAAAGGGTGATTTAGCATTGGAATGGGCTTCCCTGGGAGGTGGTGGGGTTACTGTTCCTGGATGTGGCTCTCAATGCCATGATAGTTGACAAGGTGTTGTCAGGTCACAGGTTTAACCCAATGATCTCAAAGGCTTTTTCCAACCTAACTGACTGTGATTCTGTGATTCTTTATGCCAGCAGCCCCCCACTGTGGGCTGTGGATGAGGGTGCAAGAGGCTGGGTTCAAGGGCCACTCCCATACTGCCTGTCACCCCTCTTCACCTGCGCACGTGTTGTTGTTGACTTCATCGGCAGATGGACCCACATCGCTGACCTGCCCCTGACCTTCGACGATGCGCAGCTCCTCTTGAGAGGTCCCCGAGCGAGACATCCCCACAGCTGGGCACGACTCTGACTGGAACTGTGCCGGAATCGGGGCTCAGGGATGCTGGTGGGCCCCAAGGTGGTCCCACTTGCACTACTGCCAGCATCCCAAACACCCAGGCACCTCCAGCTCTTCTCTCCCACCCCATGGCAGCCCCACTGGGCCATGGGCGAGAGCAGGATGCACCAGTGGGTGCATCTTGGTCTGCCTGGTGGACCAAGAGCACATTCTCTTCCCTCCACCTCTAGGAGCCTGGAGGTCCCCGTGGGGAAGCACTGAGGTGGCAGGCAGGGGTCTAGGGTCCACGGGCATCCACCAAGAGCTGGCCTCACCTTACCTTCTCAAAGTGCTGGTCATCAAAGGAGATCTTGGCTGTCCCTGATTGCCGCACACCAGAGCCATAATCAGGGGCTTCTTCATCCGCTGAAGGAGGAATGGGGGTGAGCCAGTGCAAAGGCTGCAGGGGATGCAAGGGGCACATTTTGTGGGCAGGGGGGTTCCCTCCTACCTGAGATGGCCTGGACAGCCACACGCAGGAAGCCCTTCACCTCGCCCTTCTCGCTGACGATGGCCACGCGGTGGACCAGGGGCACGGGGTAGAGGAGGTTGCTCAGGTAGACAAAGGCCCTGCCAGAGAAGGGGGGGACACACAACAGGGGGGAGAGCGGTCACTGCTCCCACCCATGAGTCCCCAGGCACGGCTGGCGTGGCCGGCAGCGGCCGGGATCCCAGGTCACTGCTCAGGGCGCGACCGCAGCGCTGCAAAGCAAAACTAAAGAGAAGGCAGCCAGGGCCAGGCGAAGGGGCTGGGGGCAGCGGGCAGGCAGCGTGCCGCGGGCAGGAGGGTGGGCAGGAGGGTGGCACACGCCATGGACAACACCACAGAACACACCAGGCTTGCAGACCTCTCTGACTGTCACCTCCACGGCAGGCAGGAGGGGAGAGGGCTGCGCTGGTGCCACCGTGAAGCCGTAGGGCAAGAGGACCTTTTCTGTGGTAGAGAGCTGGAGAACTTGGGCAGGAGGTGCTGCAACACGACTAGGGGCCAGCTGCGGAGTCACCACGGGGAGGACGGGGCAAGACAGGGGGAAGGAAGGGTGACAAGGGAGATGGAGGCTGTCAGGAGTGAAGGAGGTGAGAGGACAAGGTCCCGGACCTCCAGAGGTGAACCTGCTGGGGGTTCCTGGCCCTGGCTCTGCCTGGTGTCACAGACCACTGGGAGGGAGGCAGCATGGTGTGGCTGGCAGCATCAGGTTGTGCATCCGCCCTCCCCCTCCCTTCACACATAAGACTTCAGGGTGCCGGGCCACCTGCCAGCACATCACAGGGATGGACGGCACGCCTGGAAAGTCTGGGCCTCCCTGCTCTCCTCTGCAGCACCCGGGTCACCAACACTACCATGGCAAGGTGCCACACCAGAGTCCAACACGATGGCTGCACCCCGTCTCTTTCAGCACCTCCTGTCAGGCCACTGCTCTCTGTTTCTCAACTATTTTGGGTCCTCTTGCTGCCTCCCTCCACCTCACCGCCAGCTTCCAATGGTCGTCCAGCTCTGGCCATGGTGGCATGCTGTACTCTCCGCAGTGACAAGTCACCTCTGGTGCTGGCTCCCTGCCAAGAGGTGCAAGCTGGCAGTGGTGGGGTGCCCAGCACCTCTCCCTGTGGCACCCATCAGCATCTTGATGTGCCGTTGGCATTGGGTGTTGTGGAGTGGGATGGTGCTGGGGGCTGGCCAGGACACCTCTACTTCAGGAGGCTCCCATGAGGGTTGCATCTCCAGGCGGCTGCTGTGCTGCTCAGGGCATCCCAGACTCATGGGAATCTTCATATTCAATGGCACCTCAAAGTGCCCAGTGGGCTCTTGCAGCTCTGCACTTGCACCCTGACCCCCAAGTCCAGAGATTCCCCCTGCTCTGGTGACTCCTGTTGACCTGCAACTGCTCCTTGAGTCTTTTTCCACCCAAAGCATCTCAAAGAACTCTTGTTGTGGAAGCAGGTGATGCCAAATCATTATCTCCTGATGGGCCCATTTCAACCCATCTCTTCTCAGATGCCACTGGGAACAAATGGTCGGACCATGCCAGGGCTTCCCAGCAGGACCTCATGCCTGGGGCAGAGCCCTGTGACCACAGGGAACTCTCGGAAGTGCAGGGTGTACACCCACCCACCCAAAATCATGGGGCAGC
This sequence comes from Rhipidura dahli, assembly GCA_013399225.1. Taxonomy (NCBI): domain Eukaryota; kingdom Metazoa; phylum Chordata; class Aves; order Passeriformes; family Rhipiduridae; genus Rhipidura; species Rhipidura dahli. Next base: position 210,847 of record VXAC01004453.1, on the reverse strand, counting down.
TGGTGTGGAAGCAGAGGACTGAAAAGGGCAGGGAAGAGTGGGAGGGAGGTGGGGCAGGCAGGGAGGAGGGGGACAAGTGTGTCACTAGAGGAAGGAGGGCAGGGACACTAACCACAAGATTGGTGAGGTGCAAAGATGGCATGCTCAGATCAAAGAAAAGCCTTTCCAAAGGAAGACAAAAGTGAAATAACCCCAATTTTTGCTAAAGCTTTGAAGAGATAGAGCCAGCAGCTAAAAAAAGAATAAAAAACCCCTAAAATAACCAAAATAAAAAAAAATTGAAGAAAGAAAGAAAGAGAAAGAGAAAGAGAAAGGGAAAGAGAAAGGGAAAGGGAAAGAGAAAGAAAGAAAGAGTGAAGGAGAAAGAGATAAAGAGAGGGAGAAAGAGAGATAAAGGGAAAGAGGGAGAAAGAGAGAAAGAAGAAAGAAGGAAGGAAAGAAGGAAAGAAGGAAAGAAGGAAAGAAGGAAAGAAGGAAAGAAGGAAAGAAGGAAAGAAGGAAAGAAGGAAAGAAAGAAAGAAAGAAAGAAAGAAAGAAAGAAAGAAAGAAAGAAAGAAAGAAAGAAAGAAAGAAAGAGAGAAAAAAAAATCAAAGACAAGGATCCAATCATAAACCAATCCAAGCACACTTCACAAGAAATGTGGCCGGCGGAGCTGCTGCGCGGGGAGCCAAACCCAGGGCAGACTCAAAAGAAGTCAGGAGGCACCGAGCTCTGGGGAACATGCCCCCGGCATGGAGTGGGGCCGCTGCCACAGGGCCTTATTTGGTTTTTTGAGGTGCCCTTGAGAGTTTTGGGGTTGTTTTGATATTTTTTTTTCTTTTAAATAAGGAAAAATGAAAAAAGAAAATAAAAGGGGAAGAACCCAGCTCTTTCGGTCTGAGGCTGCAGGACTCTTACCCCACCTCCACCCTCTCTGCCTTCTCTGGTCCCTTCTTCCCAGCATGCTGCCTGGCTCTGACACACCAAGGAAGAGGAGCCCCAGCTCACCCTAGTCAGGGAGCCCCTGCCTTGAGGCAAAGGCTCTCAGAACAACTCCTGGTGCACACCCCCTTGGGAAAACCCCAGAGAAGGCTGGCAGCTCCACATACCATTCTAGGGATGGGCAGATGGCTCCAGGTTTGGTGGCACAGCCAGGTTTGTGGCAGCTGGTAGGCTTCTCCAGGCCAAGGCTGATGGAGCCCAAGCGGGTCTCCAGCAAACAGGTATGAGAAATCAAAGTTCTTGTCCTTGGATCCAGCTAAAGAGGAGCTGGAGCCTAAACCCAGGTCCCCACAACCTCCCTGGACATCTCCTATGCCAAGCTGGCAGGTATGGCCCCAAGCCAAGCACTGGCTAGGGCTGGGAAGAGCAAACACTGCTTTTGGCACTCTGTTCTGCACCTGGCTCTCCATTCACTCCCCTCAGCTTCATCCGTCCCCCCCAACCACCTGGGGACATCCAAGCCTCCAAATTCAGGGGGGCTCACACTGACCAACGCAGCCAGGATAGCCAAGCCAGTGCCAGAGGCACACAGGGTTTTGAAGTGCCTGTGTGTCCCCAGCCAGTGGCACCATAGAGTCATCCCAAGCTGGGTGGGGGGTGGTTCCTTCTGGGTCCAGGACCAAGACCCCCAGGTGGCTCCCCCAGTTCCTTCAGTGATGGAGACAGCAGAGCTCCCCTTCTTGGGGGCTCCCCCCAAAAAGGCACCACCCGCCTTCCCCTGCCATCCCTTGCCACTATGCTTCTCACAGCCCTACCTCAGCGGGAGCCTCATCACCCCGCCAGGCGCCCGGGCTTGGTGGCAATCCCAGCCGGCCACCCCCTGCACCTCCGGGATGCCCCGGAGGTGGGAGTCGCGTCCAAAAGCAGTTCCCTCATGCGAAAGAGCTAGGTCCTTCCCGGCATGCTCTCCTAAAACCTCACCAACCTTCCTACTAAACTGAACAGGGGGAAGCGGTCGTAAAATGGATCCCGGCCATCACACAGCGGGCACTCCGGAAAGATGTCTTCCTCCAGGTCCTCCTCCTCCTCCTCCTCCTCCTGCCCCTGGTGCTGCTCGTCAGCAGGCTCGGTGATGTCGGAGTCGGGGTTCGAGAAGGTAGGGGAGGGGGTGAGATCAGCCATGCGCTCGCTCATGCATGTGTTGAAAAGAGGAGAGCTGTTGCAGCCAGAGATATCTGAACTAAGGTTAGTACAACAAGATAGAAGACATGTTAACACCAGCTGTTCCAAACAGAAAGAACAGGAATTTTGCTTTTTTGTTTTTTCTTGGTTAGGTTTTGGGGTGGGTTTTTTGTCTGCTTAAATCAAGGGACATTGGGAACAAAGACCTGCCCATCTGGTGCATCCCTAAAGCCACCAACAGCCAGACAAAAGAGCAACCCAAGGAACCAGTGTGAACGCTGGGGACACCCTTTCCTGGCTTTGCAGGGAATGCAGGGACAGAGCAGGTGGCACAATCCCTCCACGTGCTGCAGCATGGGGGAATGCCTCCAGGCCACGTAGCTCAGCCCCCTGCTCCCCCTGCCCCAGCCTTCTCCAGGGTGGCCCATCTTCATTGTTGGCGCCACACCCTTCCGACCAGCGTGCAGGCAGCGCACGGAGACACGCGGCACACGTGGCACAGACAGATGCTCAGACACCAGCGCGTGCACAGGGACACATGCCCACCGTGGTGGAGGTCACGACAGAGGCACAGGCTCTCTGCCTGCTGCATGGCCACGGCCCCAGCACCCGCCAAGCCTGGAGCCCGCGGCTCTCAGCACTGGGTTATGGCAGGCAGCAGAAGCATTGCCTGCAGCTCGTGGGTCCCTCGGGGTGCTGGCAGCCAACACAGAGGAGAGCCATTGCACTGCAGTCCCACGGGAGGATGAATGCCCTGCACGTGGTGGGCAGCGCTGGCAGCGCATCCTCCTGCAGGACCATCCATGGGTCCCAGCCACGCTTTGAAGGAGCCAAAGCACTCACCTGCCCACCAGCCTGAACCAGGGAAAGCGGTCGTAGAAAGGATCTCCGCCAGTCACCACATTGTCACAGTCCTCAATGACACTGGAAGGCACTTCTGCTGCTCGGTCATACATCTCACGCATCAGGTCCAGGCGCTGCCTGCAGGGAGAGGGGACATCAGTGGTGACAGTGAGACACAGGGCTGTGGGCACCCAAACCCTCCTGGCACAGCCTTATCTCATGCACCTCAGCTTCTCCAGGGTCCAGTAATGTGTTGCCCCGTTCTTCTGGTCCTGCACCTCTACAGCCACAATGGTCCGGGGGAACGGCCTCTTCTCCCGGTCCTTGGCAGCATCGGGAGGCAGCAGGTCGGGAGGGAGAGGTGAGTACAGCGTGTCTGTGAGGAGCACAAACTGGAACTGGACCTGGAGAGGGGCAGAGGGGGTGGTGAGACACCTGGGACAGCAGAGGGCTGCATGTGTTGCCTCTGGTGACCCCTCCTCAGCACTTCCTGGCTGCCTGTTCTCATGGCCTCTGCTGTGGGTGCTGCAGCCCAGCCACCCACCTTCTTTTTCAGCTCCACGCTGATGGCATTGGCTTCCTTGAGGAAGATAGCGTTGCCCCAGAGCAGGTCGCGGAGGGAGGTGAACTGGTACCACTTCCACTTCCTAAAGGCCCAGAGGGCGAGCTCAAATTCCCGCTCTGTCCACTGCACTGTGGGGACATGGAGGGACAGTCACCGTGCTACCAGAACATTGACCCACAGTTCACCCTTCATGCTCCCACAGCATCAAAACCTTGTGGCGGCTCCCAGCCCTCACCTTCATCCTCAGGTTCTTCCTCCTCCTCATTTGCCTCAGGGTAATACCTAGAATCCATCTGCTTCTGCAAAGCCTCCAGTTTGCTCTCGTAGTCCTGGGGGAAACAGGAAGAGAGGTGATGCAACCCACTGGTGTGACCTTCCTCCACACTGCCACCTCGCACTCCTCCTCCCTGCAGGAGCACAGCCTTCTCCCTCCTCTGGATCAGTTGCTTGTGCTGACAACTCCAGGAACAACAGATTTGCCCTTGTTTTCAGAACACAGATCCACCCCACACAAACATCTGCCAGAACTTCAGTCATGCCTGGGCAGCCTGAGAAGGAGCCGTGTCCTGGCCACCTACCAGCCTCTGCTGCTCCAGAAGGTAATTCGCCTCTTCTCGCTCCCTCCGGTACTGGTCCTCCAGTTCCTGGAGCCTGGGTGGGAAGGGAGAAGGAGAGGATGATTAACCTGGAAGTGAACACCCAAGTCCCCAGCACCTCAGCCCATGCTCTCACCGCTGCTCCATCTCCTGTTTCATGTCAATGCCTTGCTTCTCCAGCAGCTCTCTCTGGGCGAACGCCCAGTCCACAGGCTCTGCGGGGGTCTCAGCGCATGGGGTCCGTTCCCGCTCCTGCCGAGCCTGCTCGGGGTGGTTGAAGCGGAACACGTGGCTCTTCCCCATGATGATGCGGTTTCCTGCAGTGATGTGCACGGGGTGGGGGGAAAGGTGTGGGTTTAACGTGGCACAAGTGCAGGGCCTCCATGGGAGGGAGGAACGTGGGCTGGAGCAGCCCCAGGGACGCACCTGAGCGCAGGATGCTGGGCTCCGTCACCTTTTTGCCGTTCACATAGGTGTCAGCACCTTCACAGGGCTCCAGGGTCACTATCACTGTGGAGACGGCAGGAAAGGGAGAGGGGAGTGAAGGTTGGGTGGAAGTAGAGGGATAAATCCTGCATCTCCTGCTCCACTGCTCCAGCAGCCTCGGAAAGGGAGAGCCGCCCCAGCCAGCACCCCAGGTGTGGGTGGTACCCTCCAGCAGCACCCACACGGTGGGCAACTAACAGGACTCAGCCAACCTGACATTAATCAGAGCAGTCCCAAGGACTAAGGACTAATGCCCGTAATGAAATGGAGTTTGCACATTATCAACACTAACTTTCCTCACCAGCTATTGGAGAAGTCAGAAGCCACCTGCCAGATAGCTGAAGAGCAAGGAGGCACAAAGGAGGAGACTGCATGTGAGAGGAGACCAGAGCCTCCAGAAGGCAACTCCATCCTCCTCAGGCTTATCTCCCTCCCACAGCCACTTCACACCCAGGTTCCTGCCATTTTAGGGGGTGGACTCTGCTCCACATCTTGAGCAGGGGAATCATCTACAGTCTGCTCAAGCCATCCTGCCCTGATCTCCTCACATTGCTTTGCTCCCAGATGCCTTGCATGAGCTCCCCTCCCAGCCATGAGGGATGTAGCTCATCTGGAAGCATGGAGAGGCCATAGCCATGCAGTAAAGCCCCACTAGTTTGAGGAGGGCAGGACATTCAGCTGGGGGCAGGTGCTGAGGACGTGCAGAGGGATGGGTCCCCAGGGCACTGAAGCCCCTCCAGACAAGCAATACCTTCACCACCAGTTTTGGTGTCACTGCGGAACAGGCAGTGCTCTTCTTTAATGAAATGCCCACTGAGAACGATGTCCTGCCTCTTCTCAGCATCTTCCCGGCCAACCCTGCAAGGGAAACCTAGCTCAATTCTTCCTCAAAGCAGCCCCTCCTGAGTCTCCTCCCAGCCCCATCCTTGGAGCTGTCAGGAGCAACCCTTGGTGCACTGCAAGACCAAAATCTTGGGTGTTGGGGAAGATGAAATAGGAAAGCCTTTTAAATATGATTACTTGGCAAAAGATGCCAAGAACATAGAAACTATGAGCGAGATTGAAATGAAGACAAGCTTTGAGATATTAAGCCCCAGTTACTGAACAACTAGAAAACAATGGCATGGCCTACTGGAAGTAATCCCTTCTTGATGAAACAATACCCTCTGCTTGCAGAAGGGTCCAAGGGTCAGAGCAGACCCTACCAACTTGGCAAAGGGTCCAAAAAGGGCAGGTTTTAGGATTTAAAATATAACTCTGTATGGTAATGCGATGATTCTTATAGGCTGTATGTAAATGTGTAGCTTGTTCTAGATTAGTTAACGAAAATCAAAATACTCAACACAGAAGACGATTTATTGTATTGTAAATGGCAACCAAGCTCTCTTTATTCTCTGCATCCTCTGCGCTCTCAGTGCTCGCCCTTTCCCTGGGGCTTGGACCCCCTCTCTCTCTCTTCTCTGACCTGCTTTGGGCTGTGTCTGGCAGCCGCTGGCAGGTCTCTTACACCCACACGCTTTAATAATAAACCTCATGCTCTAAGAACTGATTCCAGAGAACTCTCGTGTCTGTCCCGACCGTCCAGGATGAAACAGGACCCCCTGAAAACCTACACTTGGGGATTTGCACTTAGGGGATTTGCACTTTAGGGATGCCCTGGGAACAGTGCCCAGCCTGGGGACAGCTGTCATCCCACTGCCCACCTGGGAAGTGAGGCACTGAGATATGGACCATGCTCCCACCATCCCATGGGACCTGGCCCTCACCTTGTTATCCCATCCTTGATGTAGTAGAGAAGACACTCGGACATGAGCGGGTCCTCGTTCAGGTTGACCAAATGTGGTGTCTGGAAGAGACAAACAAGGAGTCATCCCTGTGTGCCCTGCCTGCCCAGGCACTGAGGGATGCTCTAGAGGAGGCTGGGAGCTTAGCAGTACTGCAGACTGCCTCTGCACAGGCTCTCCTGCCCTCTGCATCTTCGGGGTGACACATCCAGGTGGGTCCTTTTCCAGGGGACTGCAGAGAACTGAGAGGCTGGCATGAGGATGCCCTGCTTCCACAAGCTTCCTTGCTTTCCTCCTCCCAGGGCTGAGTCCTAGTTATCCTTCCTCTGGCCACCTTTCAAAATTCATGTTCCAAACAGGTCCAACACAGAGCTGAAACCTTCCCATGGGGAATCCCTGATGTGCCTCAGAGTCTCCTGGGGCAGGATCCTTCTCACCTGTGCTGTGTATTATAGAATCATGGAACGGTTTGGGTTGGAAGGGACATAAAAAGCATCTTGTTTCACCCCCTTGTCATATGCAGGGACATCTTCCATTAGACCAAGTTGCTCCAAACCCCATCTAACCTGGCCTTGAACAATTCCAGGAATGGGGTAGCCACAGCTTCTCTGGGCAACCTGTGCCAGGGCATCATCACCATCACCGGGAAGAATTTCTTCCCAATACCTAATCTAACCCTGCCCTCTGTCAAGTCAAAAAGGAAGTAAAAGTGCCCATTTTCCTCCACTGACTGTGCATCAGATGATGCATCCAAAAGAGAAGATGACCCAGAAGGTCATCCAAAAGCAGTGCCAACCTGAAGCCCTATCTGCAGGCTGAATTTCACTTTTTCGTCTTTCTTCTTAACAGGTCCCTCACATCCCTTTCTTCCCCTGGGTCACAAACCACTTTGTTCTTGATGAGAGGAAAATTTCTCCCCCAGCCACAGGTCTCTCTGGCCACAGCCAGCTGAGCTGCTGGGATTTTACCTTCAGGGAACAGGGGCAGTCCCAGGACTATCAGAGGGAGAAGTTCTGAGTTTTCCAGACAGAATCACAGTGGCAGTAAGGAACACCACATCAGCCTGCTGAGACCCAGCATGCAGAGGGGTCCCTTCATGGTGCCACAAGCCTTGGCTGATAGCAGAGACTCACTCCAAACAGGGCAGCAGAGCTGGAGGTCAAGGGAAAGGTGGGCTCTTCTCCATGGTGGCTGGCAGAAATTGGCTGTAACATTTAACCTCTGGCCCCTCTGGACAAACATATGGCTCTGGGGGCTGAGACTCCTTTGCTGGCAGTGTTTTCCAGATTTGTAAAGCTGGTGGTGACCTTCCACTGAGCTCCTGGAGCCATAACCACCCCAGCCATGGCACACAGCAGGGCGGTATAGTGCAATGCCCATAACGAAATGGAGTTTGCACACTATCAACACTAACTTTCCTCACCAGCCACTGGAGAAGTCAGAAGAGTTTCCACCTGCCAGATAGCTGAAGAGCAAGGAGGCACCAAGACCACCACAGCAATGCCCCACCTCCAAGACCAACCTGCTTCGGGGAATAAACCCCCACGCTTCCCACCCAAAGGTCTGCAGTCCTAACAGGCAGCAGCTGGGACAAGAAACAAAGACAATAGCGTACAAGTTCATCCTAAAAGTCAACTGGGCCACGCAAGGGGAAGGCTGACAAGTCTTTAGCACCACCTGAGCTGGGGACACACACCCTTAAGAGATTTGGCCAAGCCAAATGCTACAAGCAATAAAGAGATGGAATATTCGCCCACCCACATTTATTAGCGAGCACTTGCTGGTCTCAGGGGCAGCAATTTTAAATATCTGAAAGTATGAATTTTGTAAGTTAATGCTGAAGTCCAAGAGAGTGATCATCAGCAAATACCCTCATTAAGGGGGACAGCACCCCAGCAATGTAGCCATGTGTTTCTACCCATGTTTGTACCCAGCAGGCTCAATGCTGGTGTTTCCCCCATAAGTTTCAGAGCCAAGAAAAGGCCAGTGAAGTATGTGGGGCTGGTGAGCTGTGACAGAGTGGATCAGAAGGGAGCTGTGGGGGTAAAAACCAGTCCCCAGAAACAAGAGAATAGGATGATCCTACCTTTTTAGGCGAAAAAACACCCAAGGTGCCTCCATCCTCCCTCATGGCCACCCCCATTTCAGCCAGCAACGCTTCCCTGAAGGAGCAAGGAAAAGAAGAGCCTGTCAAAACTCCATGCACCCTTGGGGCCAGCACTAGGATGGAAGCCCATGATTTGTCCCATGGCTTGCTACAGCTCTGATCATAACTCAGGTGGGTTTTTCAGAGCAGCCTATCACTATGCAGGCTGACATGGTGGGTACTGGGGTCGGGCTGGACATTCAAACTGTTTGGCTGCCCCAGGAACTCAACTGCTCTAGCAAAGTGCAGGGAATGGATGGGAAATGCCCAAGGAACACCATCTTGTCCCATCCCATCCTGTCTCCTTCCCCCCCAGCCCACCCACCTCTCCATCCGTATTGCTTCTGTCCTACGCAGCTTCTCCTCCCACGTCTCATTCAGCTCTGCAATGATCTTCTCTGTTTCCTGGAAAGTGTGGGTTAAGCAGGGGGTTAGTGTATCCTGTGGCCAGCACATCTGACCACTCTGCCCAGTTCTGCCCAGCAGGCTTCAGAGGGACACTGGTCCCAGTTCCAGGGTTGTTTATACAAGCTGCAGCAGCATTTCACCCACATCTCTCCATCAGTCCCATCTTCAAAGACTGAGGCACAAAGACCAGCCTCTCCATTCCCTTGCTGCCAGCCCACTCCTGCACCATGCTGGACCAGGAGCACACATCCCATCTCAAGCCTGGAGCACCTGTCCCGCAGGTCAAAGGCAGCCATCCCCTGCAAGGCAGCACCAGGAAGACCCTACAACACCCAAACCCTCAGGCTGGGCAAGCTCTAAGTCCGTCCACTCTGCAAGAGCACATCCAAGTATTGCTTCCCATGAGGATCACCCTTCATGGGTTTTCCAGAAAACACCGAGCACTCTGCAGGGCACCAGGCCCTTACCTTGAGTCTCTCAATTGCCTCTTCGCTGCCCGGAGCGAACATGATGCGCTCGTGGAGGCTGGCAACCGAGGCAGCGCGGCTGGACAAGGCAGAGAGGGAGGAAGAGGGGCTGATCCCAGCAATGGCGTTGGTCACTGTGGAGAGATTGTCATGGCGGTGACTCAGCTCTGCCCCTCTAGCATCATTATTGTTCTCAAAGTCCAACACATCTACGGGCGTGGAAGGAGGGATGGGCCGGGGAAAGACACACAGACAGGGTGACAGAGAAAGACAGAGACAAGAAAAGCTGTTGGGAAAAAAAAAAGAGTGGCCGGTGCGTCGAGAAAGAAGCCAGGAGTTACAGGGAAAGGCACAGGCAACAGCACAGCGGCACAGACAGCAACAGGGCAAGGGCAGGCACTCTCTTCCCCAGCCTGGGCAGCCCCTCAGGGAACAGGACTGTTTGGTGAAGCAGATGCTGGGAGCAGCCTTCCTGGGCTCCCAGGGACACTGTTTTGCAACACCGGGTCCTGCATCCATGGGATCTGGGAATAATGTCCTCCCCAGGTATGTGCCACTGCCTCTGTCATCCTCTCCATCTCAGACAGCCTGGGTGGTTTTCCCTGCCCAGATGCCCCAGATCAGGCAGATCTGGTAGCAGAGAATGATAAGGGAAAGGGATGAGAGGGGGTGGCTCTCTGCCCTACAAATGGGTCAGGTAGACACGGCAGGAAAAGTGGCAGGATTCCCTCACAGGATCTCCTCAAGGAAGCCCACGGCCTGCTGGAGCAGCACCTTGGCCAGGCAGCCAGAGAGTGAAGCCAGGACTACAGGCAGTGGTGCTTGCCAGCTGGCACCCCAAGCGTCAGCTGTGGCAGCTTAGGACCCAGGTATGGGAGAGGCTCCTCCAGCCCTGACGAGTCCCTGGGTCTCAGAGCACTGTGCCAGAGGCAGGGCACAGGTTAGCAGGTGCAGGATTAGTCACCCACCTCCATTAGCCCACATCCAGGGAAGCTGAGCCAGGAGGGGACAACCAGGCCCCTGTCTCCTCAGCAGGCTCGCCATAGCCTGGCTGCACTGCCTGACCTGGGGTGGGATGGGGCCATAGTGCTTATCCATGGGCAAAAGCCTCCTGGCCACCACCACCCACCAGCTCATCAGTGGAGCACCATTCCATCCCCCTGAGTGCCGTGCCAGGCTTCAGTCCCACTGAGACACAGCACCAGCAGAAGCAGTAGCAGTAGTAGTAGTAGCAGCAGCAGCAGCAGCAGCAGCAGCAGCAGCGACAGGAAACATCACGACAGCATGAAGGAGGAGATCCCTGTAAGGACTGGGCCCTTGTCATGGCCAAGTGGGAGGACACTGGTCCCTTCAGCACTATCCCAAGCGCAGGTGCTAACCACGGCTCTGCCACCATCCCCTGTGCCAGCTCCCTGAGGATGGGCAGCCTGCAGGCTCCATCAGCAGGGGCTGGCTGCGGGAGCCCTTCCCCATGCTGCTCGGGTGCCCCTGGGCACAGCCTGTATCTCCAAAAAGCCGGGAAGCAATAGAGAGTACCAGTGATTAGGGAATACACACATTTGGATCCTCCTGCAGCAGGATGGGCTAAGAGAGAAAGAGAGGGCAGGGAGCGGGGGTAAGACAGAGAGAACAGAACAAGAGGGGGTTCATCTCAGTAGGATATCTGACAGCACAGGGAGGGGAGCCCATGGGCATGTGCAGTCCCAGTAACACCTTCCTAGCACCTCTGCTGGGTGCTGGATGCTGAAGACGGTGGGTGAAAGGGAAGAAGGGAAGGTTTGCTGGGCAGAAAGCAGCTTCCCCTGAGACAGGAGGGGATTGAGGGCTCTGAACATGCGTACAGGGTCTCACCAGAGGCAGCGTGGTGCTGCCGTGGGGCCGGTGGAGCAGGATGCGGAGTGGCTGTGGGGACATCAGCCCTGCAGGCTGGCGGGACCTCAGCCCATCACTGCCTGGAGCCACTGGCAGAGAGCACCTGTGGTACCTACTGTCAATGATGTCCCCGAGGCCCTGGGCGTAGAGAAGGTCACGCAGACGTGCCACCTCATCCTTCAGCTCCCGGATGAGCTTGTTGTTGGGGTCCTCGTTGATGACAGCATTGCAGCGGATCTGCTTGGCACGGTCAGCATACCTAGGGAAGGGCAGGATCTTGAACAGCAGTGAGAACAGGGGCAAAACCCCAGCTGCTGGGCACGTAGAGTGTTGCAGAGCCCCTCCAGCAAGTGATCCTTTGGAGGATCCCAGTGTTGAGACAATCTGCATGTGGCAGTGCCTGGGCCCCAGACAGCCTCCCCTGTTCTTGCTCACTGCAGGGAGAACAAGGACACTTCTTCCTACCTGAGGGTGCTGAGGGTCTCATCGTAGTTGATGTCAGCAGGACTGAGAGCAGCAACCATGGCAGTTCTGGAGTTGCCTCCTGCCCAGTAAGATACACCCATGAGGGAGATGCTGGTCCTTGTGGCCCCTGTCACACTCTGCTTGGCAGCCATGCCCACCACCAGACCACACCTCCCAGCTGTCCTCACCCAGGTTCTCCCGCAGCAGCCAGGTCAGCACTGAGTCTCGGTATGGGATGAAATCTGTCTTTTTCTTCTTTTTGTTCTGGGGAATGGAAAGCAAAGGGAAGGGCTGTCAAGCTGCCTGCTCTCCTTGGAGGGAAGGTGACAGCCAGTTCCCAACCATGGGGACTTGCCCAGCCACTGCAACCTTGGGCATCTTTGCTCAGGTCCACAGGTGCTGCCTGTGAAATGTCCTGAGGTGGGAGGATTGTTTAAGGCTGGGTACTGAAAGCCCCAGAGCAAGGAGGAGGCTGAAGATTCTGAAGCCTCCAGAAGAAGGCTGAAGCCCCCAGGAGAAGAATGGATTGAGTCCAGGCATAGTCTCACCCCCAAACCACCCTGCAACCCACTCCCACCCACTCCCACTGTACTAAACACCAACACCCTCTTCCCCACCCGGCCTGGGCACCCACCTTGTTGGGTCCTGAATCCTGCAAAGGAAGAGGAGAGACTGTTTAAGGGAGCTGCTTCTTTCCTTGGCACCCACCACAGATCCCTGGCCCTCAAGTAGACAGGAGCATGGGTCCCCATGGAGATGGCACCTTCACCCGCCCAGCTCATCCCAGCCACAGAGACAGCTTGGGAGCTGTCTACCCATCCCTCAGAGCTGAGCCCACCCCTGCTGGCCCGAGCCCATTTCCCCCCCGTGTCAGTGTTTGTCTGTTTTTTGGCTACCTACCATTTCAGCCAGGGCAGAGATGACTTTCCCCAGAGTGGTCAAGGACTTGTTGATGTTTGCTCCTTCCTGGTTAGAAGAAGAAAAGCCCAGATGCTCAGCCCCCATTTCAGAGCCATATCAAAGCCCAGGAGAAAATGAGGAATATCCAGTGTGGTGTGGGCAAAGAGCAGCTGGTCTTACAGGGAAACCAGCATGCCCCAGCTGGGACTGATGGACTGTGGTAAGACCGGCACTAGGCAGCTTCCAAATGCAATCCTATCAAGGATTTTGGCAGTGCAGTGGGAAAGGAACCAGGCAAGGAAAGGAGATGTTTTGGCTGGGGGTGAGGGAGGAGGACATGGTGTCCCCACCAGCAGAAGGGGACCTCAGGTCAGCTCTTACCTTTAGCCTTGTGCCCTTGGCGCCTGTGGAATCAGCTCGCTCACTCCCGGCCAGGTCCACCAAGCTGATTTTGCTGACCTGCAGGCAGAGGGGAGGCTGTCAGCCCTGTGGGCACAGCAAACCTTGCCCAGCACGAAGCCAAAACCTCTTGCAGGATGACACTGCTCTGAGGGCAGCAGTGGGCTCTGCAAGGTCATCCTTGCAGGATTTGGTCAGGAGCAGGGCTAATATCCTTGCAAGCAGGGCTGAAGGGCACCAGCTGCCAAATATCCTGTCCAGGGCCCAGTCCCTGGAGGGACCATGAGCCTAGCATGTGCCTGGGACTTATCTCTCTCCTGTTCCAACCCTCCATCAGGCTTCATCACCTTGTCCCAAGTGCTGATGAAAGAACACAAAAGCCCCTTCTGGACCCACGTGGGTTCCCCTGAGTCCTTCAGGCTCTGCTCTCACCTTCTCAGTGGTGATGTCTGTCTCGGCGTCGTGCCGCTTCTGCGTGAAGATGATGTTGAACACGGCATGGGAGCGGCTGCTGGTCTCATTCATGTTGGTAGCAGCCACTGTGCTGCAGGGAGAGTAGGACAGGGAGATGTGACACTCTGTGAGGGACACTGGAGTGGCTGGGGACGGGGCCAGGGCTCATGCCAGGACAGGGTATGTAGTGGGAAGGCAAGTCTGGAGTTCAAGGGAGGACTCTGGGAGAAGATGTGCACAAGTTCATGCCTTTTCCTGCTGTCTCCAGTGCAGTTGGAAAGCAGGGAGAAGGTAAGGTGACAGCAAGTGAGAAGGGGACTGCCACCTCCAGAGCAGCTTGACTGGCCAAGTAAGGAAGTGAAGCAGGACCTTCTAGAAGTGTCTGCAAGCTTTCCAAACCCTGTCCATCTCCTCCAACTCACCGGGCTTTGTTCCCAGAGTCCATAAGGTCCTGGATGTCATTGTAGGAGGTCACAGCCAGCTTGGAAAGGTCCTCAACATATGGACCCATGAGGGGATGCTCCCTCACCCGCAGGTTGCCCTTGTTCTTGGGGTTCAGGAGGTCCCTGACACGTTCGCAGTAGATCTCCATGTAGCTCACCTAGAGTAGAGGGCACGGGCAGAGCAAGCAGAATGAGCCACCCAGGCACCCCCCAAAGAGGGGTCTGCACACTGGCACAAGCTGTGGAGCCAGGTGGGAGGCTGGAATTGGGCTGGGCAGGCAGAGGGGTGCCTACCTCCACGGAATAGGACATGTTGTCATTTGTGGTGTCATTGATGCGGGAGAAGAGGTCCTCGCACAGCTGCGGACAGAAGAGCGAGGCTCAGACCCCTGCCAGCAGGATGCTCCTGCCTGGGGTGCCCAGCCCAAAGGGATTTCTGCCTTCCATCCCAAAACCCAGCCAATGAGTGCTGGGATGGCTCCTGGGGAGCTGGCATAGCCCCCCACGCTGATATGGAGAATCAGCATCCCCAGAGCCCCTCCATGGGCCAGCTCTTGGTAAGCAGCTCAGCACGTGGACCACTGTTGCTCATATACACTGGCCTTGTGTGGCCAAACCATAGTCCATCCAGCCCTGGACAGCCTGGATGACCCTCCTTGGCCCCCCACTCCACAGTGGAGCCATGCCAGCTCACTGTCATGGTAGTGCTACATTAGACCTCGGCAAAACCCGGCTGCACTCCCACCCGGCTGCCCTCTTTCCTCCCAGCTCTGCTTTTCCTTTGGGCATCCCTGCGGGACGAGGGGACAGGTAGCTTTGCCCAGGCACACCTGTGGGATGATGCCTTGCTGGTCCTTCTCCTGCTTGCCCATCATGGTGTAGGACTTCCCAGCTCCCGTCTGCCCGTAAGCAAAGATGCACACATTGTAGCCTTCGAAGGCGTGCTGCAGCATCTCCTCGCCAATGTCCCGGTACACTTGCTTCTGGGATGCATAGTTGATGTCTGCAGGCTGCACAGAGGAGTGGGACATGGAGAAATGTGGCAAGGAGGCCCTCCTGCCTCTCCCCAGCCAAGCCCTCTAGGCGGGCTCAGGCGTCCCAATGCTTACCGTAGTGTGGGACCAGTAGGAATAGTCAAAGCTGAAGCTTTTTGGTGTCTCTTTGGGCTGTTTTGGGTTCAGGATAGCTAGGGACAAAGAGATGGGAACATGAGGTCACCAGCTACCCATGGTACCCCTGCCCCCCTCTTCCCCCCTCCATGTGGGAGGGGTGAAGGGTGATGGGGTTCAGTCCAAAATGTTCCTGGAAGGTGGACTGGGCGTGTTCCAGCTCTGCAGATGGGTCCAGAACCCCCAGACCCCAGCAGTGAAAGCAGAGGAGGTGGGTGCCACAGCCAGCAGAGCCCAGGGAACAGGGCAGAGCCTTGCCCAAACATCTTGCTGGACACAGTGAGGGGGACACGACTCCTTCCCTCAAGTTCCTTCCTGCTGTGGCACCCGCCCATGGAAGCCCAGCACCAGCACGGAGACGTCACAGCCCTCCTCTCCCCACAGCTGGAGCTTGTCCAGAGCTCCCATGCTGGCACCTGTGGGGTGGGAGCAGCTGCAACCCTGTGAAGGCTGCCCCAGAGCCCCTGCAGCTCCTGCCTCGGCAGGTGCCCAGCCCCAGCAGGGTGATTAATGCCTCGTGTCACACCACCAGCGGAAACAAGAGTCTGCTTTTGTCATCCCCTGATGAAAAGGACGTTGCTATGGAAATTGGAGACTGCATCACTGCTCTTCTTCATGCAATGTTTTTTTCCTCCTGTAGAGTATTTATGATGTGAGTTTTTTTCTGAAACAACAGATGCATCAGAAGAAACCCAGGGCAAAAAACAGAGGGTAATCACGAGATTCAGCCACCAGCCACGTTAGGTGACATTGAGGTGACATTGAGGTGACATTGAGGCCTGCGCAGCACAGTTCCCATGCCTGCTGCCCCAGCTGTTCCCTGCCACCACCAAGGATGAGGAAGCCACAAGCCCCGAGCTTTCTCCATCCCAGCCTGCTCTGCCCAGCAGCCAGCCAGGGCTCAAACCCACCCCAGATTCCAGCTGGGGCCTTCCTGTGCAGCCCCAGGCATGGTGCAGCTCACCACTGTGGTGTCTGATGCCCAGATGTGTAGTGTTATGCATACAGATGCTTTCCGCTATGAATTCCTCCTCCATTACCACAATGGAGATGCCTTCTGCTCCCCTGGAAAGGGTCTCCCACTTCTGACCTGAGAACAACCCAGCTCTGCCTGCAACAGCAGTGAGGCAGGCTGGGGAAGGGTGGGAAGTGGGGTCAGGATCCAGCCCTGACCACAAAACCACAGCATGGTGCTGCTGAGATGCTCCTTACCGTGGTCAGGAGCCCAGCTCTGGCACCAGAGGGGCTGGCACGAGTTCCCTGCCTGCCTACCCACTGCAGGCAGCCTGACTCCAGTGCTCTGGACACCTGCTGCATTCCAGGCAAACTAACGACTGGGAGAAAGAGCTGGGAAGTAACAACTGGCAATCCTGCAGCAGCAAACAGGAATGTGGAGGCCCCTGGAAGAGCAGGTCTTTGTGGGCAGCATGGGCAGCCATGGGGGCTAAATCCTGGATTCCTGATCCCTGCCAAGGCCTGGCTCTTGTGCTGAGGGCATTGTGAGGAGAAGCAGGTGTAGAGGCTATGCATGGAGCATCTCTGATGGCTCCTGATGTTCAGCCTGGCAGCTCCACCGTGCCACCCCTGACACCACCCACAGCGAACAGGAGTACAAATGAGTGGAGCAGGCAGGATGGAGCTGCACAAGGCGCCTGTTCTGCATCCCAGTGCCAGCCCATGCTGGGCACAGGGCAGAGGAGCAGCCGGGGCTGGCACCAAGCAGCTCCAGGCATCCCAGCTGCAGCTGCCCAGCTGGCACGGGAAACCAGGGAGTGGGACGCGGGGGAGAAGGGAGCATCCCAAGAGCAGGCATCTTCTGTCCTGAGGCGAAACACTCTTCCCATGTCCCTGTCATTCCCATTTATTTGCCTACAGGCAGATGGATGCTGCTGGTGGAATTTTTCCTTTCCTGTGACCAGGCATACAGGGCTTTTGCAAAGCTGCTGCAAAAGATTCATGCTGTGGGCCAGTGGGATTCAAAAGGCAAGGAGGGGTATGGAGCTGAAGACAAACATAGAGACAAGGGGGCAGGAAGGAGGAAAACTTCTGGAGATGTCCCTTGCCTTGCCCTGAAGAGCCAGCAGCATGGCAGAGCCCAGTGAGCGGGCAGGCATGAAGCAGGAGAAAGCCCAGAACCCATATCAGACAAAATAATCACCAGATTTTAAAGCCAGCAGAGGCACAGCTCCAGATGGAGAACATCAATGGCCTTGTGGGACCAAAGCCACGGGTCTCCTCCACACCCTCCTGGTGGGAGCCATCAGGAGAGGGCTCGGGGGTGTTGGTGCCCGGGATGGTGCCCAGAGAGCACAGGACAGTGCAGGAACAGAGCAGCAGTGCTGGTGAGCTGGTGGATGGTTGTGGCAGCTGGAAGTTTGCAGGCAAAAGTACAGCACAGAAAGGCTGATCCCTTCCCACCCTGGGCCCCGTTGCCTCCCACGGGCTCAGTGCATGAGGCAGGAGAAGAACCTGGCCCCCCCCACCAGCACACGCAAAGGTCTCTGCACATAACCCTGGGAAGGGGAAAGCTTGCTCTCAGTCCCCTGAAACGTGTTTATATTTGGCTTCTCTGCAAGGAGCCAGGGGGATTGTGACAGTCCTGCTCTGCTGGCACTACTGGCATCCTCCTGCCTCCACCAGCCACAGCAGAAGCAGGCTTTTGAGCCCCCCACAATTACTCCCCAACCCCCTGGCCAAGAGGATTAGCCAGTGGTTTGTCCATTCATGGAGAAAATCCTCACTGTCAGCAAAGGGCTCCAGCCCACAGCCCTGCTGCCCTCCCTGATGCAGGCAGAGGCACGGCCTGCAGGCAGGGGCACAGCCAGGGTGTGCAGGATGGGCAGGGGCAGACGGCTCTGGACAAACACAGCCATGGTGGAGGTGGGGGATGCCTGATGCTCTTGACTGGGACTGGGCCATGGCAGGTGTGCCCTCCACCCATCAGAACCAGAATGGGGAACATCTGCCCTGCCTTCCCTGGCCCTGGGTAGGTGGGAGGCTCCTCTGTGACCAGGAGGCTTCCTCAGCATGAGGGCAGAAGCTGTGCACGCCAGGCAGATGGAGAATCCCTGTCCAACCATGAAGGGAGAACCCCCACAGGATGCCAGAGACCAGCAGATGCTGCCCCACAGACCTCCCATTCCTGCTCCCTAGGTCTGGGGAGGTGGGGGTCTCAGAGTCAGCCTGTACCCTTGGGTGCCTTCCTCTCCCCAGCACCAGGGTTGTCATAGCAGCCTGCAGGGTGGGGGTGGCTGGCACCGGTGTCTCACCCACCACTGGTGACGCAGGCAGCCCCAGGCGGGCGGGCAGGCGGGCAGGGAGTTATTTTAGATACTGTCCCATCTGGACGCTTCCAGAGCCAGGAAGAGGAGGGGTTTGACTGCCATTCCCACACCGTACAACCAGCAGCTGTTATTTAAAGAGGGGCAAAGGCCGGACAGGCTCCTGACAGCACAGCCCCGAGCCCCCAGGCTACATCCCCCGCCCTGAGCACACCATTCCCTTGGCAAATCCCCCTCCCAGCCCTGCATCCTGCTGCTGTTGCATCTCCAAGAGCCCCCAAAAAGCAGGAATGGGTCCTGGCACACTGCAGTGGGTGGTACCTGGCCAGGCAGTGCCATCAAAAGTCAGGTGCTGACCCATGCTTCAAGGCCAGGCTGGATGTGGAAGAGCCTGATACATAGCGGAAGGTTGGAACGAGATCATCTTTAATGTCCCTTGCAAACCAAACCATCCTGTGATTCTGTGATTCCTCCCTCATTGCCTGCTGGGGAATACTGCCCCTTTCACTGTCACCCAAATCCAAGGGCTCAGTGGATCCCACCACTGCCATTCCAACAGCAGGACTGCATTTCTCTGTGGGAAAGCTGACATCCTCCCCACATTTCCTCCTCTGAACGACTCGAGGTGCTGCAGGCATCCTCACCAGGGATCCCCGCAGGCCAGCGCTTGCTGCTGCGGCCACACTGCACGTGCCCCTTCCCAGGCATAACCCAAAGCCCCCCTGCCCCCGAGGCACTCACTGGTGGTGCTTCCTGACATCTGGATGATGCATTTTGATTCCCGGCTCATCTCCCGGGAGTTGAAGGGCCGGACGCGCACTGCCACCTTCACCGACGCTCCCGCCATCGTGCTGGCCGGGGGTGGGTCCTGCTAGTGAGGAGCAGTGGCTGTCCTGCAGAAAGGGAAGAAAAGGGGGTTAGGAAAGCTTGCATTCCCAATCTACTTCTTGCAGCTGTGCAGGAGGAATGGAAAGCCTGTACAAGGAAACCCTCTGGGAACAGCGCATTGCCTCTGCCCAAACGATGACATCTTGTTTCATACCTCGATCTGCCCTCACTTCACCTCTCCCTTCTCCCTGTCGTGTCTCAGGTCAGGACCCCCAGCTCGGTCCCAGGGGCCATCCCTGCCCTTACACCAGCACTGGCACCTCCATCACCTTGCAGCATCACTCGGTGGGCACCCACAGCAGTGCCTTGCAGGCACTGTCAGCATCAGCACAAGCCCCAAGGAGTAGCTTTTCCATCCCGGGGTGGCAATGAGCAGGCACCCCCTAATCTACCAGCAAGCCCACAGGCCCCTGCCCATTACCCAAGCCTCCTGCCTCTACTCCAAGCCCAGCAAAGCAGAGGCTGGGCAGCAGGACAGAGCAGAGGGGAGGAAAGCGCCAGCATTCCATTGAGAAAGGAGGCGGCTGTTGAACACAGTCGCTGTAGTGTGCCTCCCTCCCATTCAGCTCCCACAAAGCAGATGTGCAGTATCAGCACCAGCAGCCCTTCCTGGGGAGTCAGTGACCATTGCACTCAGCTGAAGCTCCCAGTTTACCATGATTTTTTCCAGTCCTTTTGCTAAAAAATTATTCATTGCAAACCCCACAAGACAAAACAAAGGCGCTCACCAACATCTCCCAGAGCAGCTGCCCATCCCAGCGCTGGTGCCCAGGTGCCCTGCAGCCTGTTCTCACCTCCCCTGAGCTGCAGCTGAGCCTCGTGAGTATTGGCCAGAAAATTATATTGGGATCCTTCCTCTGATTGCTACACCCTTCGGGATCCTTTTGGATCTGATAAAATCCATTCCTGCCTTCTGACGTCTATCCCTTTTCCTGCCTTTCCCTGCTCCCTGGCTCCCCCACGCTGAGCCTGCTGGTGAAAATGGAGCGCAGTACCCCCCACAAAGTGGGCAGGGACTGCTCCTCTGGCATCCCACCTGCAAGGGTGTCTGCGAATTTCCGAGTGCTTTTCAAGCCTGGGTTTTGCCAGCAGGGCACTTGCTCCGGGAGGAGGGAGATCAGGGAGGAATGAGATCATTAGTGAGTACCGGCACAGCTCTGGTTACATGGGCCGTGACCAGAAGGAAGTGGAGCAGTAAGGATGGATCTCGAACATGAGATGTGTTTTCCCAAAGTGGAAATGAAAAATTCAGGAGAACTGGTGGAAAAAAGGTGGGGAGAAAGGAAAGAAAAAAACAAATCCACAGAATATAAAGTATACCAAGAGAAGGGGATAGCTTTAAAACTACCTGAGGTTTGACAGCTGTGGTTTGATTTCCAAGGAGGTGAGAGGAAACCATAGGCACAGTGGAAAAATTTGCAGCATGAAAGTGTTACAAGCTTGGCACTACCTTTCAGAAACCCTTTGCCTATTTTAAAAGTGAGCTGGCATGTCCAACAGCATGCAGAGGACAAAGCTTCTTCTGTTTGAGTTCCCAAACCCTCCTCTAATCTTCCCACTGGGACAGTGGGCTCCGGAGCTCCCACTGTGCTCCGCCAGTGATCACACCCAGAAATTCCAGAGTTCAAGCATTTGGTCTCAGGCTTTCTTGAGCTTGGATTATTTTAAGCAGGTGTTTAACACCACCCTTGAGTCCCTAAGCCAGCCAGTGGGCTGCTGCCTGCCAGTGGCTTCTGCCTCCCCACTTAGATGGGGGAAAGGAAAAATTAAACAGAAGTGCTTGCCAAGAGGGAATGAAAAAGTTGTTTTTCCCATGAAATGATTGCATATATTCCCATGTGGAAGGGCTGCATCTTCTCGAGGCCATCAGCTCGAGCTGCTCCGCCCTGTGGCACCACCCAAGGACAATGGATTTATCCCGGGGCTAAATCCCATCCTCACCTGACAACTGCCGATGTCAAACACTTCCCTCTCCTCCCAAGGCAAGGCAGCTCCCTTCTCCCAGCTCTGCAGCCTCTCCAGCTACCAGGGCTCTGAAGAGGTGGGTCAGGTCCCTGGACTCCTGCCTCCTGCACAGCCACCAGGACAGCACGCCCATCAGTGAGCCCACAAGCCCCAGGACCGCCTGCTGCCTGCCACGGGCCACCTCAGCCCCTGCCCTTATTACCTCCCAGCCCTGTGCCATTCCCAACTGCTCCATCTCTATCCCTTCCCATGAAGAAACTCTGGTTTCTCCTCTGAACCACTTTTCCATGTGTCTCATCCTGCTGTGTACCTTCCCCTGGTGCTGCTTTCCCTTCTTTGCCTTTTTCTGCCCGGCCAGCCCCACACCCTGTACCCCCACCGCTTCTGGCCATGAGAAACCCCGTCCTCACCAGCAGGACCTTTTCTCTCTCCCTGCCATCCACAGGCCACATCTCAGCATATTCCCATCTGGCTCTCCTTGCCCAGCAGTGTGAGCTCCTCTCCCAGACAGTATTCCCTGCTGCAGAGCCCCATTCCATTTTCTGCTCCATCCATTTCCTCCAGCTTCCTTGCTGGGCAAGGCATTGCTTCCCTCTGCTCATCTGCAGCTCTCCAGGTCCATCCCTGCCATAGCAGCACAAGGACCCCAGGCAACACTGTGTGCCCTTGGGGACTACCAGCAGACACTGACCCAGCTGCTTCTCACCCTCCTTTCCTTCCTCTGACTCACTTCCCTGGCTCAGCTGCAGGGAGGAATTCAGCCTGCACCCACTTAATGCAGGAGCATTGTGAGCCATGGCATCACTGGTCATGGGCACTCAGCATCCCAGAAAGAGAGGGGCCAGGCTGCAGGAGCAGGGCCAAGGGTAGGGCCAGGCAGCCCCCCCAAGCCTGTGGGCAGCTCCAGCCCAGCCAGCTCGCCCTGCCTGGGGACAGTGAGAGCAGCCACCGCCTGCTTAATCCGCTGCCATCGAGAGAAATTCAATAAGCCATGACCAGCCTTGTGCTGGGAGCGGGCCAGCACCGGAGCCCTGCTCCCTGTTCCCTCCCTGCTGCCTCCCAGGTCTATCCCACACACAAGGGAGGCTGCAGAGAGGAATGACCAAGGGGGTCCCTGGGGCCAGGGAGCCAGGGGTTACATCTGGACCTGCCCCCAGTTCTGCAGAGCATCTCTTTCCCCCACTTCCCGCCCATCCTGCTGGCTCTGCCCATCCCTGTGACACACTGGTCACCCCTAGTGAGGAGCAAAAGGCCTAGGGAGCCATGATTAACTGGATCAGCTAAGACTAATTGGGCAGAGATTAGCTAATGAAACCTCTCTGAAGTCCAAGGGCTACCAACTGGCAGCATCTCCTGCTGAGAGGTGACCAATGAGACAGGGAGCATTGTCCCCAAGTGCCACCAACAAGCAAGCTCTTCCCCAAAGGATGCTAAGGAGCATGCTCTGCTGCCAGTCCCCCAGCTCCAGCAGATGACGAGCTGCCTGTGCACATGGAAATCCAAGGTGAGTTTCCCTTTGTCTGCACACATCCAACCCCACATCACCTCAGTGGCGAGGGTGGACGCCCTGTCTGGCTGCACCAGTGTGTTCTCAGCAGCTGCCAGGCTTTGTTGTGGCGAGCCCTTCACCTGCACCCTTTGCTGGGGCCCCCCAGCTCTGACTGGGACCACGGGACTCTGTCCTGCCTCTAGGGCAGCAGGGAACGTGCTGCTGGATGACATGGCACCATCAGTGCCTGCCAGCCAAGCTCCTCACCCACCTCCCGCCCCACACAGGACAAGGGACCATGACAGTGCAGTTTTCTCCAGAGCTGCTTCCCTGCTGCAGGCAGGGAAGCAGCTCAGAGGACAGCCCAGGACAAGGGCAAGTGCGCCCCATGCTGAGATGAAATCCAGCCCCTGCTTCCCCAGGAGGCACCCTGCCCTGTGCCTCCTCACCTCCTGCCCACCCCAGCGGGGGACAGCTTCAGGGCAGAGTTTGCAGCTCCCAGAGAATTTCCATGCAGATTCAATTTGCAGGTGGCAAATGTAAGAACATGGATGAGAGGTTCTGCTCCCCATGTCTGCTGCAAAGTAACCCCACCTGCCATCCCTGCTCCCTCTGTCCTTTCTTCCAGACACTCAAACCCCAAGCAGGGAAAAGCTGCACAGAAAAGGCAGCGAGCTCCAGTGAGTGCCCAGCATTGCTGGGCACGGAGAAGGGTAGCCAGGAAGGGGGTGGACAACAGATTCCCACACGATCCAGGGCTCGAGGGGCCACAGCTCTTGCCACATGCAGGGAGGCGGAGGGTGGTGGCAGCATCTTTGCCAGCGCCAGCTGCCACCTCACAGACAAAATGGAGGTCAGAAGCAGCATGGCGAGATGGCAGAGCCACCACACCCCTGGCCATACCCAGGGGAGGGGGAGGGTCTGCTGCCTCCCTGCCCCCCCAGTGCCACAGAGGCCACCTGCATGGGGCTGCTCTGGGTGCTGGGGTGTGGAAGGGTGCCTGGCTGTGGGGTGGTAGGGGAGATGCTCGGCTGGTTCCTTGTCCTCCCCGAGCCCTGATGCTGTCGCATGGGACCTGAGGCAGGCATGATCTGCAGGATCATGGGGAGGGGTCACTGCCCCATGAGGGAAGAAGGGGAGGAGGAAGAAGAAGAGGAGGAGAAAGAAGCAAAGGAGTGAGACAATAGGGCAGGTGCAGGGCTGCTCCCTGGGAACCTGGATGACCAAGCGTGGAGCTGTGCACTAGCCCTGCACCCCAGGACCTGTCCCTTCAACAGCCAGCAGCCCCTGCGCTGGCCTGCAATGACATGGCGGCCCTTGCCCAGCCACTCCACAGCACAAGGTCACCGGAAGATGCTCGTCCTTGGGGGCCAAGAGGAGTCTCAGCACCGCCGCACTTTTGACAGCTCCCCGTGGCAAGAGCCCCAGGTGGGGCATCCACCACTCCCTCCAGCGCTGCTGTCGTTAACTCAGAAGCGTTATGATGATGACGCAAGATGGCTCAGCTGCATAACCAGAGCCATCTGCCCCGTAGGGGAGAGCACCGGTGGCTCTGGGGTGACAAGGGGTTACTGTGCCCCCCGCCACGGGCTGCGGAGATGGCATCCTCCCCCTTCGCACCCTGGCTAGGGCCGGGGCGGCAGAGGCGTCTCATCGTCCGCGGGCAGCCCCCCCCCCCNNNCCGGCCCGGGGCCGCCCCCCCCCCCGCCACGGCTGGATTCTTCTGGAAGACGGGGCGGCACCCGGCGGTCACCGCGCTGGGGACCCGAGGACAGTTTCCCCCCACGCACAACTTCGAGCACTGGGGAGCCCCGCAAAATGGCCACCGGCCGCAGCCCCTCCGCCCCGCCGGACCCTTGGGGATGCGCATC
>VXAC01004453.1:167144-186237 GCA_013399225.1 Rhipidura dahli | reverse complement strand
GGGGCGGCTCTCTGCTGCCGTCGCCTGGCAACCGGCACCGGCCCGGTACCCGATACCCGGTACCCCGGTACCCCGGACCGTACACCGCTACCCCGGCGCAGCCCCCGCCAGGGCTTCCTGTGCCCCCGGCCCCAGCGCCGACAGTTCGCTCCTCCGTCCGCCGAGCCCCCGCCCGCCGCCTGGGGCACGGCCGCTCCTGCCCATCTGCGCCTGGGATTCAGAGCCAGTGCAGAAAGCGGATTATTCCTTCGCTGCCAGCTGTTTCCAGCAGCACGGCCACTCTCACCCCACGGCAGCCCCAAGGCCACGCGTCCCCTCCCCGCCCCAGCCATGCCCCAAATCTTCCTAGAGGACAGCTGGGAGGTCTTCTTTACCCGATATGGCGTCATCAGTTTGGCGGGATGGTGGCTGGGCAGCAGTCCCCAGGCTGACTGTGGCTTCCATCATCCATGTGGGAGCAAACACATCTGTCCCCAGCTCCTTTCAGTGACAACCATCCAGCTGCTGGGCAGATGTGCTCTCACCTGACACTGTTGCCGACCCCATGCCTCTGTCCCATATGTCTTCAGCAGTGGCCAATGCTGGGAATTCTCACCTCTGTGCTGTCACCCCTAGCCAAAGCTTTGCTCACTGAGGGGCTCCTCTGGGCAGGGATCCACTAATGGATCTGCTAAAGCTGGCAGCGGGCAGCTTGTTTTCATTTCAGGGTATGGATGGCAGAGAATGTGCCAGAGGATGGGCACGATGCAATGTGCTGCGGGTACCCATGGCAGGTAACAGCGTATCCAGCTGCCGCAAGGGCCTGTGGCATCATCACGATACACTGGGATGCTCGTGATCGGGGTTGAGCCTGCAGAGCACAGCTTCCTGTGGCAGGGACTGTGTCTGTGTCCCAGTCCACAGCTCTGCCGTGGAGCACATCAGCCCACTGGCCAGCTCCTTCAGTCTGTCACCCAGCCAGATGTCCGTCTGCAAGGCAGGTTCCCTGGTCAGGGAGCCCTGGTCAACAGGAGCTTTGTGCTGCAGGAGGAGCTTTGACCATGGCAGCTGTGTCAGACCAGCACAACCATCCCGTGGCACAGAATCTGGGTGCTCAGAGCAGGGATCCCACCTGCTGGGATACTGTTGGGAAACATTAGCCCTGGTGTCGTGGGGGCCATGGGGACAGGGACTGCCTGGGTGCTTGGGAGGCCCCAAGGCTGGCATACCTGGGGAGCAATGCCCTGAGCACTAGCAAGGGGGCACCCCCCAAAACGAGGGGCCCAAGACAGCAGGGATAGCACAGGTGACACATTAACCAGACAGAGGAGGTGACCAGGGTAGAGTCCAGACTAGTAGGGGGGAGCACTGAATTCTGGGTCAAGGTCCATGGAGACACTGGACACTGCTGACACTGCTGCAATGCTGGCTGCTGCTCAAGCAGCCTCCACTGCTCCTCTTCTCTGGGCTCAGCTTCTGGGGACAGCACGTCGTGCCATGGCCACCAGCCTGCTCCGCGTTCCCCCACCCCAGGAACTGCTCCGGCCCCTGGCCGTGCCAGAGAGGCTGCTGCTCGGGCCAGGGCCCAGCAATGTGCCCTCCCGCATCCGGGCTGCGGGTGGTCGGCAGCTCCTGGGCCACATGCACCCTGAAGTGCTGCAGGTGAGCTGCCCCAGCCCAGCTTTCCTTCCCTCCCCTCCTCTTCCTCACCCCCAGGAGGGGCTGGGACAGCTCTGCTGGGGCAAGAGGAGCGATAGCAGTGCTGGTCAGTGTCCCGCTGCCACAGGTGATGGATGAGATCAAGGCAGGTGTCCAGTATGCCTTCCAGACACAGAACCGGCTGACCCTGGCCATCAGCGGCAGCGGCCACTGTGCCATGGAGGCCGCCCTCTCCAACCTGCTCGAGCCTGGTGACGCTGTACTAGTGGCCATCAATGGCATCTGGGGACAACGTGCCGCCGATATTGCCAGGAGGCTGGGTATGCTGGGAACAGCCAGAGGGCATGGCCGGGCTGAGGGGACTGGGCTTGAAGGCAGGATGCTCTGGTTTGCTGTCCCAATCCTGACAGTGCTCAGTGACGTGGCTTACAAAGCCAGAGAGCACTCTGCTGGAGAGCACCTCAGGTTTTTTCCAAGACTGATGTCCCTTATGGTGCTTTGTGGCTTTTCCACTGGGCAAATCTGCGGGAGGCCAGACCCTGGCAGGCAGCTCTGCTCCTGGTTCACGCATGACCAATTTCCCCATGTAGCAGGTGCTTTCCCACTGGGAAGCATGCCCAAACCTCACTCTCCTCTGCCCAAATTCCCCCCAGGAGCCAATGTCTGTGAGCTGCTGAAGCCCCCAGGCAAGTACTTCACTCCACAAGACATTGAGCAGGTGAGTGCTGGCCACTATGCAGAGGGCACAAGCTGACCTCCAGTGTGGTTACCTTCCCTTTGTGTCATGCAGGGACTGGTGCAGCACAAACCTTTGGTGCTCTTCATCACCCACGGCGAGTCCTCCACGGGGGTGCTGCAGCCACTGGAGGGGCTGGGCAAGCTGTGCCACCGGTCAGTGCTTGCCTCGGTCCACAGGGACTGAGGGCACCCAGGGTCACCATGGGGGATTTGGGCCTGGGGTTTTATATGTGCTGGGCTTTTCTCTGGCTCTGTTGTGCTGGAAGCAGTTGGTGCCAGTGAGACACGCAGCCCCTGTGGGGACCAGGATGCCAGGGCTGTAGGCAGAGCAAGAGGAGGTAGCAGGAGCACCAGGCTAAGCTCTGTCCTCCCACAGGCACGGCTGCCTGCTGCTTGTGGATGCAGTGGCATCGCTTGGGGGAGCCCCCATCTTCATGGACCAGCAGGGTAAGAGCCACAGTGCCACCATGGGCAACCAGGGGACAAAGGGGCTCATGCCTGGGTCAGGGAGAGAGAGCAGTGGGATTAGCCCCTCCACCTGCATTTTGGCTAGCAGCACTAGAAGCTGGTCCAGCTGCAGCCAGAGAGCCTGTTCCCCCTGGGGGACCATCAGCAGTGCCAGGGGGCCTCCCAAAGCAGCCTGAACAAGACCTGCAGTGTGTGCCATTCTTGTGCTTCACACCCACCACCTGCAGCCAGGTTGGAGGGCTCAGCGTTTTCCTGCTGGGAACCTCTGATTCCTAAGGAGTTGTCATCTCTTTTGGGCAGAGATCGATGTCCTGTACTCAGGGTCCCAGAAAGTCCTCAATGCACCCCCCGGCAGTGCCCCCATCTCATTCAGTGAGCGAGCCAGGTAAGAGCAGCCCAGCCTCATGAGGGTGGAATAGCGATGGGGCTGGGGGAGGCTGTCACCTCTCTCCTTTGCCAGCCACCTGCTACAGTCCTGCTCTGTGGAGAGTATGCCCAGCAGCAGTGCTGTGGGGACAAAGCCCATCCCACCCCTGGGCAGTGACGGGGAGCTGGAGCCATACTCTGCGCTCACTTTAGGGGAGTCCTTCCTTAAAGGTGGGCCGATCCCACCTTGGAGCCAGTGGGGTCAAGGTCCGACCTTTTCCCACTACTCTGTTTTGCCAGGGAGAAGCTGCTGAAGAGGAAGACGAAGCCCCCATCCTTCTATCTGGACATGGGCTGGTTGGCAAACTACTGGGGCTGTGACGGGGAGCCGCGGAGGTGAGGGCGGGCTCTCTTATTACAGACGGCTGCAACCACTCCCCACCCAGCCTTTGTCCTGGCTCGGGGGCTGCCTCCCCATCACCCTGGCTGCTGGTCACAGCTCTCTGTGCTGGGTGATGAGGAGGAAGGATGCTGTGCCTCGGATGCGGTGCCAAACACCGAGCAAGGGGCTGCAGCCAAGCTGAACCCCTCTGGGTGTCCCTTGAGTTTTGCAGGTACCACCACACGGCTCCCATCAACAGCTTCTTCAGCCTGCGGGAAGGCCTGGCCATGCTGGCAGAACTGGTCAGTGGCACCAGACAGGCAGGGGAGCACCAGCAGTGCCCGTGGGGCTTGGAGGAGCAGTGGGTGCCAGGAGATGCCTGTCAGCAGAAGAGACCTCTCTCCTCTCTGCCCACAGGGTCTGGAGAGCTCTTGGGAGCAACACCGGGCCACCTGCACCCAGCTGTGCCAGGGGCTGCTTGACCTCGGGCTTGAGCTCTTTGTGAAGGAGGAGGTGGGTGCAGGGCAAGCCCACCACCACCACAGTGTAGGGGCAGCATGAGGATGCAGCCCTATGCAGCTGGAGATGTGCCTGGCTGGGAAGCTTTTGATGCCAGAGAAAAACCTCCCCCTCAGCGATGCTCTCTCCTGGCAGTGTGCTGGGGTCACTGGGGGACGTGGGATTGAACCCAGTTTCTCTCTTCCTCAGAAAGCCAGACTTCCCACCATCACCACTGTCAGGGTGCCTGAGGGCTATGACTGGAAGGACATCACAGCCTTTCTGATGGACAACCATGGCATAGAGATTGCCGGGGGCCTGGGCCCCACGGTGGGCAAGGTGGGCAGAGTCCTCCCCTCCTGCTGCCCACGGCTGGACACCGAACCCCATATTCCCTGCCCCTGTCTGGCCGCTGACAGCGAGTGCGGCTGGCTGTGTCCCATTGCCCGGAGCAACGCATAGCAGCACAGCCACACACAATCACCACCTCATTGAATAACCACGCACGTAATTAGCGGGGTGACACCTCTTTATAGGAACGGTGTGTGTTAAATACGAGTGAAGGAGCTATGCACCGCCGCTCCTGCCCGGCTGCGTGTCCCCCGCTCCGCACGGGACTGCCGAGGCACAGAAGCAAAGGTGGGTCCTTGCAGGGAGACGCTCACCCTTCTCCTCCTAGGTCCTGCGCATCGGCCTCATGGGCTGCAACTCGACCAGTGCAAACGTGGAGCGAGTGCTTCGAGCCCTGCGAGATGCCCTGAACCGCTGCCACCGCAGCAGGCTGTGAGCACCCCTGCTCACAGGGGAGGGGAGGCGGCCTGGCACTGCCCCGCATGCCTGGCTGCAGACAGCTGGCAGCAGAGGGACTCCACTGCCTCCCTGGGATGCTGGCAGGGGACATGGCAACACACAGCAAGCCAAGCCACGGTGGAAAGAAGCTGGGATAGCAGGGGATGCGGAGGAGAGGGCTTAGCAGATGTGAGACACACATCTCCTGATCTCTCATCATCCCAATGGCCTGACCCCTCAGTTCTTTCCCCTCATCTGGCCCGAGGGCATGGTGACCCTCAACAAGCTGATAGAGGGCTGGGTGCAGGATCTGAGCATAGATCCCTTCCCCTCCCATCACCAACAACCCCAGCCCTCCCTACCCTGCAGTGCAGAATGCCAGCCATCCCCCTCCAGATTCTGTACCATGGGATGAAGCACCCAGTGCCCAGGTCCAGCAGGGCAGCCAAGAGGCTGTGTATGCCCCCCTGCTGCAGCAGCTTTTCTCACTCCCCCATACCACGTTTCCCCAATAAAATGACACAGCAGCATGCTGCCCCCTGGCCCTGCAGCTCTCCTTGCACCCCCCAGAGTTTCGAGACACTCCACCGGGGCAGCAGCAGGGTCCCACTCAGCTCTGCTGTGGGATTTCTTGACGGATCTTGGAGAGGAGCTGGGATGCTGCTGAGCGACGTGCACTGTCCTGGATCCGGTACACCTGAAACTAAAGCCAGGTGGGCAGTGAGGGGAGAGGGCTCCCCACTCTGCTTGAGCTCCATGCCCCAGCACTGCCAGCCTCCCACAGCCTCCACAGCATGCCAGAGGGCTTGGTGGGGCCAATTCCAGCACATCCCAAACTTCCTAGCCCAGGTGGCTTCTGGTGCTGCCTCACGAGATCAGCTGAAGGGCTGGGGTTACCTGGCTGAGCAGCATGTCAAAGTAGGCTGTGTCCCAATAGGACCCATCCTTGGGGAGCTGCAGAAGGGCTCTGGTGTTGGGGTCTGCCTGCCAGCTGCCACTGTATGCATGGAGGCCAAAATGGAAGTGGAGGAAGCGCTGGGGGTCCCAGGCAAAGCTCTCAACCATATGGTAGAGGGAGGCAAGGTCTGGGGCCGCTCCTTGGAAGAGGTTTTCCTCTGGGTTCAGGAAGTGGGGCAGGTGCTGGGTGGCCAGGCAGCGGAGAAGGACCACCAAGAGCCTGAAGACAGAGCCTTCTATGTCCTGCCAGTCCTCCGGGGAGGGAAAGAGCTCTGTGCTCCACAGCAACACTATCTGTGAGGAGGGAGAAAAGAGCACAGGATCAGGCACAAGGCCCGATCCCAGGAAGGCCATCCCTTCACACCCTGCAGGTCATCATGACCTGTGGGGCTGAATCCATGAGGGCTGGAGCAGATGATACTTTTCTGAAGGCCAGGTGCATACATGTGCCCTTTTTCTTCAAAAAAACCCCACAAATATCACCCCCAAAACATCAAAGAATGCAACACAAAACAAAGTACACAGGATTTGGGTTACTTGAAGCTGGAGCCATTCTTTAAGCAGAAAACATCCTGGCACCCTTCTTGACCCTTGGCTTGGAGAGCCATCAAAAGGCAGGGCACACCTGGATTGTGCCACCAGGTGCTGTCCCCAGCATGGCCAGTTGGCATGGCTCCAGAGTGTTGAGAACAGGTTGGGTAGGGAGAGGAGGTTTTTTGTCAGCAGCAATGTCACCCTCAGCCCTGTACAGGCACGTCCCAGCACAGCAAAGCATGGGGCAGCCCCCAGCATGGCAGCACAGGGATGCCATCCCCAGCCGACACAGACAGCCTGGGCCAGGGGATGATGCCCTGCACATCAGTGCAGAGCCCCAGCTCTGAACACACAAAGTGTCTCTGGCTGGGGGTTGCTGATTCAATCCAAGGAATAAGGATCAAAGCCCTCTAACCACGGCCAGCAGCAGCATGCATCCCTCCCAGACACAGCCACGGGCTGGTACACCCCAAAGCACCGCAGGCACCTGCCCTTGTTGTTGGAGTTCTTCTGTGGGGCAGCAGCCTTGGCTCTGCTTGCCCAGAGAGCCACGGTCCCAGCCAGCAGAACCAACCTACCTTGAGGTGGTTGAAAGTGAGACTGCCTTTCCCAGCCTCCCCTCCCCAGTCCTGGGCACGGAGCTGGTCGAGCAGGCGGAGGCTGTCCAGACGCGGTCCCTTCAGGGTGTCCACTGCTCGGAGCAGCTTCAGGATGGGAAGGTGAGTGGAGGATCTGGAGGAAGAGATTGGGGTCTGGTGGGAGGGGAGATGAAGACCTGCATCCTCCCAGGATGGGGAGAGTATGCCTGCAGTGACTTGGTACAGAGGGGGATCCCCCCATGCCCCACACGTGGTCCCAGTCATGTAGCTTCTTGCACCTACCCCCTGCACTTGCCTCTGCCAGAGCAGAACTTGAGAGGTGTGGAGTGGGATGGGAACACTGCTGAGCAGCTCCTGCCTTCCCAGGAGGAACAAGAGTGGGACAAAGTGGGGTTGTGCTCCCCAAGGTGTAGTGGGAAGGGCTGCAGGCTGCCCCAGAGGGGAGGCTGGGTTGGTCCCCAATGAGAGGTCGAGCATCCAGCTGGACCACCTTGTTCCCAAAATAAATATGGACTGGTCCAGCTGGCTGTTCAACCCCTCCATGGGGCCGGGCAGTTGTGCTGGCAGGCAAGATACATCTAAGTGCAGCCCTATTCCATCCTGCAGCCCACCCTGGGAGGCTGGGAAGCACCCTGCACCTCATCACCCTGCTGATGCCAGGTGCCCAGGCTTGTCTCTGAAGCCTACACAGGGATCTGAGAGCTGCCACCCTCCACACAGCCAGGGCTCAGCTCCTGTGAATAATTTCAGGGGCTTCTTCAGTTGCCTTCCCCCTCTTTCCCTGAGCTGTCTGAAACTTGGCTTAGGTTTTTTTTCTCCAACACAGGGAAGAGGGTTTGGGCATCATGAGGTGGTGACTTCAACCTCTTCTGACTCGTCCCTGCCCTCTCCCAACCTCTTTTTGCCTACACCCAGCAGTGCTGCCAGCCAGGGGGGGATCCCTGGTGCATCCCTGCTATGCATGCAGTTGAGCCTCTCACCTCCAGCAGTGGGGAGAGGCAGGAACAAAGTGGGCCTCTTCTGTGGCCTTCCTGAGGCTGCCTTCAGGGAAGCCCCTGTCACTCTGCCGCCCCTGGAGCCGGAGAGGCTCTTGCTGCCTCCTCACCACAGGAACAATGTCAAAGCGAATGGTCTTCCAGCTGCCACGGATCAGCAGGGAGAGCTCCATAGCATCTTCCTGCAGATTTTCAGCGCTGATGTCACCTAGATGCAGAGGGTTTGGCAGCAGTGAGGAGGTGAGAGCAGCCGGTCCCGCAGGCTGAACGAGGTATGCGCTGCAGCGCCCGTGGCCACGTCCCACCCCACTCGACCCATCCCTTTCCAGTGCTGCTGTTTGGTTGCAGTTCCCTGGCTAAAACCTCTCTCCCAGTCATGCTGGGGTGGTTTTAAAGGAAGAAGCATTGCAGGGCTCAAGGTCAGACACAGCAGGAAGTCTCAAGCAATCAAACCGAGCTGTGCTTCTGGGTGGCTGAACTGTGCAAAGAAAAGCAATGCAGTCCAAGAAAAATGGATCAGGAAAGGTCCATTGCTTTGTGGGGGTGGAGGAAGATGAAGGTCACTGGCTTGGCCACGGAGGAAAGAGGGGATGGTGGACTTGCAGGGACTGGGTTAAGAGGCTTTCAGACCCTCTGGTCCTCTCATGTCACCCTTTCACCCTGGTTGAGCTTTTCATCAAGAAGCACATTGGGAGATGAAAATGCAATGAAGAAGCTTATGGAACTGCTATGGACATTTCCCAGGGTCCCTTCCCATCATGTCTTTTCCGAGGACACTGCTGCCTGCTGGGGCCCGTGTGTTCACAGGGTCAGACCCATGCCCCGGGGTCCGGTCCAGCTCTGATGCACTCCCAGCACACTCTCCAAACAGCCTCCTGTAGGGAGCAGGGGGCACTTGGAGGCCGAGAGATAGAGGGGAGAATGTTGTTAGGGTAAACCAAACACACCAAGTCCTTGAGCAAACCCTTCGTGGAGACTAACAGCAGGGCTGGGTGAGCCCTGCACCCACCAAGAAGGGCGCCATCAGCCCCAGGTGAAGATGCCTGAGGATGACTCTGATGCCATGGGATGGCAGGGAATAGTTTGCATCTCCCCTTCCTCAGCTGAGGGCAAAACCTATCCCAGCACACAGCAAGGTGCTCGCTCACCTGCTCCT
Organism: Rhipidura dahli; assembly: GCA_013399225.1. NCBI lineage: Eukaryota > Metazoa > Chordata > Aves > Passeriformes > Rhipiduridae > Rhipidura > Rhipidura dahli. The sequence continues at coordinate 177,117 of VXAC01004453.1, read as the reverse complement.
GCAGGTTTTGGGTGGGCCACATGCCCAGGAACATATGTCCCAGCATGTTTGCACAGGGATCACTGCCAAGCTGGGAAGCTGGGCTTCCCGACAGTACTGGAGGCAGCGCCTGGCTGGGAAGCACCCTGCTAGTGTACGCACCTGGCTGAAGCAGGAAGAGGCGTTGGCAGTGCACGATGGCTGAAACAAGGAGCTCTTTCAGGTGCTGGAGGATTTTGCCTGGAACCAGGCACCCCGCACCACCTCCGTGCCCCATCACATCCACAACCTCAGTCCAGTCCTCCAAACCAGTCCCTGGAGAGCACACTTCCAGACAGCAGGTGTTCAGCTCTGAAGGATGCCTGCCAGGGGTGTCCCAGGTCTGGCACGCCAGCACATGCAGGGTGTCGCCGTCAATACGCAGGGGGATCTCGAGAGTGACATCATCCTCAGAGGCACAGAGAGCGAACTCGAAGGCTTCCAGGTTCCTGGCGTAGTCCACGAGGAAGCGGGGTTCCCTGGCGTGGACGGTCTCCAACAGGGTGAGCAGGATGTCCTCAGCACGCTGGAAATGCTCCATCCGCTGCCTCTCGCGGGACACGATCACCCCAAGGTAGCTGTGCCAGAGGGAAGTGTTGGCTTCCATGGCAGCTCTGCTGATACCTTACGAGCAGGAGTAAAGGTGCGTGGGCAGGGAGGGCAGGGCTGGGTGCCGGCGTGGGGCGGGAGGACGGAAGCACAGCCGGGCGTTGACAAGCAACAAGTGCTGGGTGACTCCCAGGGAGAGGTACAGGGCGAACCCAGGGCGGGGGCTTGAGTCACACCGTAGCCCCTCTTCAGGCATATAGAAGGGTGGCAGCGAGTGCTCAGCCGGTGGGTCACGCCAGGGTCACGCTGTGCTCTCCCACACCTCTCTCGGCACAGGGACTGCAGAGGGTGCCGGCAGCACCCTCTGACAGCCAGTGCCAGGTGAAGGCGACCCGCTGTCCTCCCGGCCCGGCCCAGCTCAGCTCTTCCTGCCCGGCTGCTCCCGACCCGTGCGGCACCCACGGGAGCTGGGCAGGCTGGAGCCGGGCCGTATTGCGGGGCTACGGAAGGGCTGCGCGACCCTGAGCCTGCCTTGCCGGTGCCCAGAGCAGCCCTGCAGGCCCGGTGCAACTCTGCCTGGCTCGGACACCATGGGACTCCAGCGCTCCAGGTGCGGCAGCCCCCGGCGCCTCTCTACGAGCTCGCTCGCCCCGCTGCGCAGATGGGCCCCGCCCGGGGCGCGGTTTCCTGCCGGGCTGCGGGAGGATCGACCCGGGAGGATGCACAAAGCGGGACTTTCGACCCCAAACCCGCCGGGGGAAGGGGTCCGGAGCGGTGGGGCCGGTCCGTGCGGTCGGTCCCTCAGCCCAGCCGCTGCCAGGGGGCGCAGGAGCTGCCGGCCCCCGCCCCCGGCCGCGGTTTGGAGTCCGGTGCATCCCGAGCTGCCTGCGGCCGTGCCCTCAGACCCGCCCTCACTTTTCCCCATCTCCCACAAATCCCGGAATAGGGATTTTCGGGCACGTTATCTTTTTGAGTGCCGTCGCCTTCCAGAGGCCCAGTTCCCGAGCTTCGCAGGCCTGGAGCCGGAGCTGAATGGTTACGGCAGGAAGGCTGGGCTCTCCCAGCAGGACAGCGTGGTTCAGCCCTCCCAGGCTTTCCTGCAAACTGATTCTGCCCTCGGTCAGAGCAGGGAAGGGAATGGCGACGTGGAGGACGGTCCGTGTGGGCAAGGAGGCCCAAGAGGAGCGTGGGCACCGCTTCTGAGGAAGAGAGGGAGAGAGCCCTGGGGCTCATGGCTGGTTCTCTGACCTCCTTCAGCTCATGCTTACCCTTTCAAACAGCCCGGGTTCTGCATCTCCCCAGGGTTATTTCCAGTTCGTCCTTGTGCCTCCTTCAGTTCCCCGTGGCTGAAGAGCTGCCCTGCAGGTAGGAGTCTGTCCCTCATAGTCATCTCCCCTTCTGCCAGCCGACTGAAGGAGCTCTGCTTTCTGAGGGTCAGAGCTTCCACCTGCAGAGCATCCTTGAGTGCCTTCAGTTCGAGTCATTAAGCCTGCACTGGGCTTCTCACTACCAGGAGGCTGCTGGTGCTCTGGGCTGGGGAGTCTCAGCCGGATTTTAAACCCCTGATAATGGGTGATAGGCTGTCCTTACCTGAGCCCTGCACTTCGGGTTTAACCCCATCTGAGCAGGGGTCCCCCACACCAATGGCTGTCTCAACCAAGGCTGAGGGTGCAGGTCTTATCCTCCTCCATCATGTGGGGGAGACAAGTTGGCTGGAGTCCCACACAGGGACCAAAAGCAACAGACCCCCATCAGAATGGCTTGGGCTCATCCTGAAGAATGCTGAACCCAAGTCAAGCAAGACAGATTACTGCTTCATGCCCTGATGTGGGAAAAAGAGGGCAGAGAGATGCAGGCCACCGCTTTTCTGGGGGTGGTGGGGCATGGCTCACTGCTGGCAGGGTTGCTATGTGCCCATGGAGCATCACTTCGTCATGGATGGAGTCCCTGCTGCAGCAGCATCCAGGGCATTCCTTCTGTCAGTGCCTGGCAGGAATGCTGGAGGAGACTGTGGGCATCAAGTAGAAGCTGAACTGAGAGCCAGGAGTGGTACTGTGGGAAGGTAAGGCTGGGCAGGGCAGGGAAGCATGGCCATCCCCCCAGATGTCTTGGTGCTGGTGGGGTAACCATGCCCTCATGTCACAGTGCTGGCTGAGCCCACAGCATGACCCTGACATCCTGCTGCCAGAGCTCTGGTGACAGGAAGAGTGAGTGTGACCTCGGCTTGTCTCTGCCTTTGACACCTGCACTTTTCAGACCTCTGGGTGCCACAATCAAGAGGTTGATGCTGCAAATGCTGCCTTCTGTCCCTTCCTGCAGGCTGGGACCTCCTCTTTTCCCCTTTCCTCCTTCCCCCTTCGGCCTTTCCCTTCCTCCTTCTTTCTTCCTCTTTTCCTCCTTCCTGTCCTTCACCCTGTTTTTCTCCTTTCCTATTCCCCTTTCCCCTTCCTGTACCACTTCCTCTCCCCTTCTCATTTTCTCCTCTGCCCCATAGGCAAGGGGCCAGGGGCAGGCCCTGGAGGAGCATCTTCCTGGCTGCTGCCAGGCACAGGCAGCACAGAGAGTGACCCCGCTGCAGGTGCAGTGTGAGAAGGAAGAGTGATGCTGGGTAGAGGCACATCTGTTGACAAAGCTGGCCAGCCAGAAGAGGTGGGAGCAGCTGGAGGTGATACCAGATGCTGAGCAGATCTCTGAGCAGGAGGGAGCAGAATAATATTTGTGCCAGTTTGGCCAAATTTGGGAAAAAAGATCCCCTGAAGGAGGGAAAAAAACAGGTTGCCACTGCCCCTCCCCCCTACCAGGTTCGGGAAAAAAAGAAAAATTCTTTTTCCTCGGAGGAAAGTGAAAGAGATAAAAACTATTTATTTAACAGGACACACAAAACAGGATAATAATGCTAAATAATGAAATCTCTCGCTGTGGAGAGAAACCTGGAAAGGTTTCAGAGTCCTTCCGTAGGTGCAGGTGTCAGTGTCTATATCCTCCTCCTCAGGGCTGTCGACGGGCCCCTACTGGGGCCTGGGAAGCAAAGTCTCCCGATGTGCTCTGATGTTGTGAAGTCGTCCCGAAGAGAAGAAGAAGAAGAAAGGAAAAAAAAAATTCCAAAAGAAAAGAAAATCCCAGGGGAGGGAATGGTTTAGATGAGGTGGTGGGGGACAGAAGCTCCATCCCACATGGGTGGATGGCTGAGCTCTGGCTGGGGCTGTGCCACATGGGATGAGCCGTAGGGCAGGCACACTGCATGGCTGGGCATTTGGGGCAGCACCTGGACACTCAACCCCGCAATCAGCCCAAGCTGAGCACACTTCCATTGGCCCAAAGACAGCGGGAAAAATTCCTAGCAAGAAGGTCAGTTAGGCTATGGAAGACATGGCTGGAGTGCAGTGTCCTTCCTGTCTGGACAAGTCACTGGAGGCTGGTGGCGAGTGCCCTGGTACTGGCAGAGGGTCTGGCCTGAATGAAATAATCACAGTTTCCATCTCGGCGTTTTACGGTTCCATGAACTTTTGCTCTGTTAGAAACAGGAGAGAGAAAACAACCCCAAAATAAAGGGCAAGTACAAGCAAGAGAGAGGAAAAAACCTGGCGGCATGGGAGCACTTGGCACAGCAGAGGTGGGTGAGGAGCTGCAGTGAGCCCCCAGTGCCCCTCACCCAGCTTGCCTCTCTGTAGGGCTGTGCAGTGTGGCTGCTGCAAGATGCCATCATCACCCAGCAGAAAGATATTGGGGTGCTGAGCTGGTGGGCTGAGGTGATGGAGTGGCACAGGGGCACTGGGATGCAGGGGGCAGGTTATGCTGTGCCCCAGCACCTCAAGTTCCACACTTCTGCACCTCAGAAGCCCCCAGAGTGGCATGGCCCCCAACAAAACAGCTGGGATGGGGAGAGGGGACAAAGGCAGGGAAGGTAGAGAGGAAGGGAGAGTAATTTAACATGACAGGCTGTTTATTTTGGCAAAAAGGGTCTCTTTTCAACAGATTTCAAAGCTCGGCCCTGGGGCTTGGGGGGGACCACACAGAGGGGTGGGAGATGAGGGGTGTGAGATGGGGGGGGTTCAGTTGGGCACCCAGACTGAGAGGGAGGGAGAAGAATCCTCTGTTTGTTCATCCCTGGGGCAGGGGCAGGTTTTCAAAGGCCTGGGCGTGCTGGCACGCTACAGCGGGGTGTCCCCATGGGTGCCCACGCTCCCGCACGCACATGCATCCGCACACATTCGCACGCTCCCCCTGCCCCTGCTCCTTCCTCCAGGCCAGGGCTCAGCTGGAGTCTTGGCTTCCCCCAGTGACATTTCAAAATAGGCTGTTTATTAAAAAAAAAAAAAAAAAAAAAACAAAAACAAAAAGGGGGGGGGGGTGGAAATTCCTANAAAAAACAAAAACAAAAAGGGGGGGGGGGGTTGAAATTGCTAGGAAAGAAATAATTATTATAATCACATTAAGAGCTTTGGCTGTAAAACCCTTGTGAGGGTGCAGGGAAGGAGCTGGGGTTGCTCTCTGCAGGGAGTATAGGGGGCGGTTTTCCTGCCTTGTGCTCTTTTATTTTCCAGTCCTGATCCAACAACACCTCCCCTCCTCCCCTTTTCCTCCCCTTTATCCTGGGAAATGAAAACAATTTATTTAATGATGGATCATCCCTTTCTCTGGTCACTGACCTTCTGGGTGAATTTCTGCTGAGCTCGGTGGAAAACTCGAGGCTGGGTTGTGGATCCCATCTGTGGATGGGGGAGGGGGGGGAGCTCACTCTTATCCTTCCCAAAATCCACAGCAACAATCCTGGGGAGCAGAATGGGGCTGGCAGAGAGGGTCCCCACCAGGAAATCCAGCAGCAGACTTTGCTGCAGGCACTATCCCTGCAGACCGGGGGCTTTGGGGACAGATATGGGGGTCCCAGAGCCCTCCCACCCCTTCCCCTTCTCTTCTGGAACAGCCTCAGGGGTTCCCGGCACCCACTGCCGTCTCCCCAGCCTCGTCCAAGGTGCAAGGGCTTAGCTGGAGTGCACTGATGAGATGGGAGCGGGGAGTGGAGAAGTGATCCCCACCCTGCCAGCAGCCCTTACTGCCCAGTGGAGCTTTCCTGGCTCGGGGTGTCTGCGGGAAGTGTTTTTCAGACCTGACCAGGAGGCCAGGAAGGCGTGTGGGGCTGCATGGGGCTCCCAGCAGCAGCAGCCGGAGATGTATTCCCGTAGCAAGCAGCTTGGCCTCAGGCCCGTCCCCTGTTTGGCTGGGTTCTGTTCCCTGGGGAGGGGACTGCTGGGGAGGGGTGAGGGGAAAAGGCAGGATCACAGCCACCTTGGGCTGGGGGGAGGCGGGGGTGGTGGGGTGTGCGTGCTGTCAGCGCCCGGCACGCACTGCCCCGGGCAGGAGCACTGCCCCGCGTCCCTGCCGGTCCTGCTCAACCCCCAGCTGACCTGCGGAACCGGCATGGAGCAACCCAGCATCCAGCCCCCTCCCCTCTGGCCCTTCTTTTGCCGTGGCCCGTTGCTCAAAGCATGGTTCTTGTAAAAATGCATAAATATTTATACAAGAATAATTTAAAAAACATGCTCTGTCAAATAATCAAAGCAGCAGAACATCTGAGGAGCTTTCAGCTGGATTGGGAAAGCCGGTGTTGCTTCCTGATGCTCCACTGCAATGCTGGAGGTGCTCATGGCCAGCCCCAGCCCTGTGTGATGTCGATGTGGTTTCACAACAGGTTTGAAGTCTTTATTAAAACTGGTGGTGGGTTTGCTTTCACTTGCATTAACCCAGCTGCCTGCTGCAGGAGCCTCAGCCTGGGATAGGACCTCACCAGGCTCTGGTTTCAGCCTCACGTCCTGTTTTTGGCACTGTTCCCAGCACTGGGAGTGCCCCAGAAGCCAGGGATATCCTTGGGTGAAGTGCTGTGTCCCTGTCCTCCCCCAAGAGGTGTGGTGAGGCCAGGGACTGGTGTGGGGAGTGACAGGGTGGTAGCTGAGCTGGTAGGGTGACCCCTGGTGCTACGGGGTTGTGGGGGCACTCCCTGAGAGCATCCCCATTCCTCCAGAGCCAGCAGCATCCTCAGCATTTCAAAACCTTGGCTTTGCAGTGGCAGGGCGAGAGCCTTGGGCCAGGGCTTCCCCCAGGGAAGAGGATTTGTGTCCGTCTCAAAACCATTGAGCACATCCCCATTTGTGCTGGTGGCAGCTGGCAGAGCCACAGCTCCTTTTCTGTGTCCCAGTGGCACCGTGTTCACCCAGCATCACCAAACAGCCCTGAGCTTCCCAGGAGAACAGCACCTGGAACCCCCCAGGCCCATGTCCTTCTGTTCATTTGGGACTCCCCTGGCAGGGGGGAGGGGACACAACTGCAGCCCAGCAACATCCCTGCCACCATAGCTCAGGTGACATGTGGTCACCAGACACCCAGGCCATGTGATTCAGAAGGGTCCTGGGGTGGCAGGAGGAGGTGAAAGGATGGGAGAGGGGAAGAGGTCCCCCCCGTTCCCATGGCCCCGCAGAGTGGAGGCAGGCGCTGCTGGGGGTTTGGGGGAGCGGGAGCTGGGTGTTGCAGTAACCTCCATCCTCCTGGCTGCCCTCCAGCCCCTTCCCACCACCCACATCTATGCACATGATCTGTGTTGCTGCATTCTTTGAGCCTGGGCCAGATAACGAGTTCAAAACCCTTTCACTAAACCTCAGCTCCCCTCAAACACCCACACACCTCCCTGGGTTACCTGGCTGCCTCTCCCCCCCTGGGGAAGGAGCTTCCAGGACTAGCTCTCCCCCACAGGAGGTGATGCTTGTGCCACACACGTGTTTGGCACCCGCAGGGAACGCTCTCTGGGCTTGGCCCAATTAGCTGGAAGGGAGGAGAGAGCCAAATCCAAACCATGTGCTGACCTGCAGTCCCCTCTGCCTGAAAGCATCCATGCTGAATGCACTCTGGATCATTAATAGCTCCCCAGGCCCCTTCCACATGTCCCGTCCCCCAAGCACGGGGTCTGACTGGGGTGGGGGGGCGGGTAGGGTTTTGTGCTCTTTCCCAATGGTTTTCTGGGGCTCCACCACGGGGCTGTGAGTGGTAGCTGGGAGGAGCCAGGGAGTGGCTGCCTGTGGATTTGGGGCGGCCCCGAAACTGTGATGCCAGGTTTGGGGCTCAGCAGAAGGGGTCATTTTTGCAGGGATGTTTATACAGGCTTGGTGTCAGCAGAAGGATCTCTGCCTCCATCTCTTGCTCCTGGAGGTGGCATTTACCTCTCCCTCTGGCACAACTTTGCAGTGGAGAGCTGGTTCCATAGCACACCCAGGGCCCACCTGCCTCCACAACCCCCTTGCTGGGTGTCTGTGGAGTGCAGGAGGAAGCACCAGGGCTGAGCACTCTGGGACCTATGATGTAGTTCTTTGCTGGGGAGTATCTCCAGCTGCGGGTGCCAGGGAAGCTGGGATGAGAGTCCAGAATAGCCCTGGGACCTGCACCGTCCCCTCCACAGCCCGACAGCCTCACCAGAACTACCCGCTGGGATGGCTGTGGCAGGTCCTGGCCCCATTTTGGTGGCCATCGAAGAGCTGGACACCATAGAGGTGGTGGCAGAAAGGGACATCTGTTCCTGGAGATGGAGCGGGTGGCGGAGGACAGAGCTTGGCCAGATGGTGTGGAGAAAGGGCTGCTTTCCCCCACACTCCCCCCAGCATTCTCAGCACAGAGCCCAGCTTCGCACTGGCTCCAGCTTCAGGCCCAGAGGAAATGTCTGCAGCTGGGGCCCACAGCTGTTCTCCTTGCTCCATTTACTGCTTCAAATTTAACATCCTGGGGAGCTGGGCTGGACAACATGGGGGGAATATGGTGATGCTTTCCTGTGCAAAGCCTGCCTGGAAGAAAATCCTCCCCTCGGAGGATTGGGATGGCTGCCCTTCCCCTTTCTCAAGGTAAAACCTCCCAGGAGAAGCCCAAGATGGCCCTGTGGGGTTGGTCCTGGCAGAGGGGCAGGTTGGTGCCACAATATCCCTGTGTTCCTTGGAAGCTGAGCTTGGCATGGCAGGGCCAGGGTATGGGACTTTTGGGAGTGCTGGGCTCACTCTGACGGGTGTAAGGCGGTAGATGGCGACGGCCAGGAGATGGCCCCACAGTCACTCCCCAAAAGAGATGGGTTTCGGCTGGCAACCCAGAGCCACAGGCTGGCTGTGTGGGGAGGATGGCAGTGCCCCTGCTGCATCCCACTGCGGTGTCCCCCGAGGCCGAGGCCGGGAGCAGGGCGTGCAGCTTAATGCCTTCCAGAAAATCAGCGATGAATGGCCAGGGAGGGTAATTCATATCAAACCCATAAAACCTTTATTAGCGTCCTAGGGGAGAAATCCGGATGTGGCTGCTTATTTATTTTGGATTTCAATTCTTTTTTATTTTTTTTCCCCCTCCTTTTCTTCAAACATTTTCTTCCAAGAGATTTTTAAAGTGATAGGGTCACCTCTCTGGGATCGGCAATAGGGCTCAGACAGGGTTGCCTGCCCAAGGGACATGTGGTCCTGGACCACTGATGCCGGCTGAGGTCCACTGGCATCCCAGGAGTCAGGCTGATCTTGGGGTCCAGCTTTGGGACCACTATGAGGGGGAGCAGGTGTTGGAGTTTCCAGGGGCTTGGGGGTGCTGTGCTGCTCCAGAGCCCCCATAGCAAGCCCCTGGCTGCTGCATCCCTGCTTCCCACTTTTCACCCTCCCTCTTTCACCCCATGCCTTTGTGTCCCCCACTATAGAAACTTGACACTCCCCACACCAGCAGTGCATGGGCAAGGATTTTGGGAGCACCCTCATGCTGAGCGGGGGCCCCAGGTGAGGTAGACTTTCCATGGTATTGTCAATGGCTTGTCCTCACCTAATCCTGGTGTCGTTCACTCTTTACATAATTTGTTCCTTGGCCCCTTTTTAGATGTACCCCACAATCCTGACAGCAGAGGATATTTATACAGTGGGGGTATGGAATAACGTGGAAAAGCTCTGGAGCTGGGAATAGATTCCCACATTGTCCCAGCACCAGCGGCAGGCACCTGGTTTTGCTGGGGATGGTCAAGGTTCTCCCTCACATCACCTCTGGCACCTCAGATGCTCCTGCCATGGGACAAGTTGGGTACCAGGAGGTGAGAGAGGGCTCTGAGCCCCCCTATCCAGCAGGATCCCTCACCCTTACATCTCATGAGTTGATAATTAATCAGAACCATTGGTGCTTTTAGTGGGGCTTTCCTGGGAGTAGTCCTCGGCTTTCCTGGGAGCTCAGCCCTTCCCAGTAAAACCATTTCCCGATAATAAATGTAGGGTGGGTGTGTTTGTTTTGCTTCGGGTTTTTTTGCTCCAGTAAAGACAAAGAAGCCCTTGAGCCTGAAGCGTAACCTAAAACACGGCATTCCTGAAAAGAATTTCCTGATAATATTTTTAGCACCTGAAAAAAAAAAGGGGGGGGATGG
>VXAC01004453.1:29167-167134 GCA_013399225.1 Rhipidura dahli | reverse complement strand
GCGCCGCGCGCCCATTGGCTGTCCACACCCGGAATATGCAAATCACACCACGGGGGTGTGGTCAGCAGGGTGAGGGCGCTCGGCGCGCGGCGGCGGCGGAGCTGAGGGGCCTCTGGTTCGCTCCGGGCGTTCGGTCCCAGCACTCGGCTCCGGGCTGCAGCCGCCCTCCCCGTGCCCCTCAGCGGGCGTCCTGCCCTGCCCTGCCCTGCCCTGTCCCGCCCCGCCCCGCCTCGCCTTGCCTCGCCCTGCCCTGCCCTGCTCCGCCCCCGCCATGCTTCCGTGGCTGGTGCCCCCGTGAGAGGCGAGCGGCGTTGCCGGCGGCCATGCAGGTCCTGGCAGGCTGGGCTGTGCTGGTGGCACTGGGCGAGTGGCTGTGGGCCGGTGGTGAGGTGCCGCTGGGGGACTTCTACCCCTTTGGGCCGGCCCAGGGCGACGCCGCCACGCGGAAGCAGGACGACGGTGGCTCCGAGCTCCGGCCCCTTTCCATCCCCTTCCCCTTCTTTGGTGCGGGGCACACCGGCCTCTATGTGAGTAATTTCCACTTATTTGTGCTTATTTCCTCCTATTTGCTCCCTTTTATTTCCTTTATTCCCTCCCTCTTATTTATTTCCTCCTATTCCCTCTTTTCCCCTCCCTCTTATTCCCTCTTTTCTATTTCTTTCCTCCGCTTCCCTTCTCATTTCCGCTTTCCTGTCCTGCTTGGATGAATCTGAGTTTCCTTGGAGGCCATCGGGTGGTCCCCACTTAAGTGGAAGCATCAGAGGAATAGCAGTGTGCTGAGGATGATACGGTGAGCCCCAGGTGCTGGAAGCATGTTGGACCCCTGTCTCAGTGTGGTGGTCCCCAGTGAGGATCCTGGCCCCACTGCCTTGGGATTGCTGGGCAAAGCACTCACCCACGGTGAGGAGCCTGGACTTAGCCCGGGCTGGAGCCTACAGTAGCTGCATACCTACACCTTGTGGAGCTGGCCTGGTGACATGCTGGGGGATCCTGGCAGCAGGGAGCTGGATAAATCTGGTGGGCAAGAGCTCAGAGTTGGTGTGCTGCAGCCCTAGCATGATGGCTCCTGGCTGGTGGCCCTTGCTGCAGGGAGCCGGTGTTGGTGGGGCTCTGGGTGTGATGTAGAATAAAGACAGCTGCACTTCAGGCTGCTCACTCGGCACATCCGATTCCCTTGCCTTTCCCTGCACCCCCTGGGCTGCTGGGACTACTGGTGACACACTCCCTTGCAACCCCTAAGCCACTGGGAGGGGACTGTGGCCAGAGAAATCAAGTCATGCCTGGCCCATCATGTCCCCAGTAGTGGTGGCCAAAGTGGCAACCCCGAGTGCCTGGTTGTCCATTGAGTCTTTTGGGTGGCACTGTCTTGCATCCAGGAGTGAGATTTGGGCCCCCCATGCCGGTTTCCACCTGGCACAGTGGATTCTGCAGCTTCCTGATCCCTTCTCCCTGGTTTGCTCTGGACTTAATGATGACCCAGACCCAGCTGGCAGAGGAGAGAGCTGAGCATTGCCTTAATGCCACCCTGGAGCTGGGCTCATGTACCATTCTGCTGCCTTGGCTCAGCGCAGAGAGTCCTTGGTCCTACCTGGACTCTCTGCGCTGTTTTTCCCCTGATCAAAGCGCCAGCCCTGCCATCGGGTGGGAGGGATCTGGGCCTGGGGCTTGAGCCACAGTGGAAGGATAGAAGAGGCTGGGAGAAGCTAGGTGACATGATGGCTGTCCCATAGAGGATCCACAGTGTAGCTCTAGGTCTTGGAGGGGCTGCAGGGATCAGAGAACAGTACATCCCCCTTCCCTGAGGTGAGACCCCATGGCTGTACAGCTTGCCTGTCCCCAGCACAGAAGTCCATGTGGCAGGGGCCCTCCTCCCCAGGGAACTACTGTGCGGGGGGACTGGCACAGGGCTGGGTTCACCTGGAAACCTCTATTCTCGAGGGCTGCCTCCAACCACCCCCCTCCTCCTTCACAAAAACCAGCAACAACAAAAAAAGCTCTTCTTGGCTCTGGTTCTCTCCCATCTTGCTTTAATCAAGGGAAGAATGTTCCTCTGTGGACACAGTGGGGTTACGGAGGCTTTGGGAAAACAGAATCCTCTTTCCCTTAGTCACAGTAAGGACTGCCCTGTGTTCACATGGAGGGGCTATGAACCCTCCTCAGGGACTGGGGACCTACCCCAGGGACTGCACAAGGCCATCACAGCTCAGCCCCCCATGCCTGGGTGTGCTGGCAGATGGGGTGAAGGAATTCTGGCTTCCACATGGCTCCTGGGGATGCTGGCTCCCAGCTCCTTTTTGGCACATGAGTGTGACACCACTGCCTGCCTGCGTGCCAGAGCTGCTCTCTCCAGTTGAGAGCCTCTTGCCTGCGCCAGGCCCCCTTTTCCATCCTGCAGCCCGGGGGCTTGCCAGTCCCCGGAGCCACTGGAGAGCTTGGCTGGGGGCTGTGTGTTCCTGCCTGTCCCACTGTTGCTTGTGGGCTAGGGAACAGAGTGGCTTGGAGCCAACTGGACCGCCAGCCGTGGCACTGTGGCAGAGTGCTGGCAGGGTGTTCTCCTGGGAATTTAAGAGCTCAGGATGAGTGCATTTCCTTTTGATCCCTGCCCCATCCAGCCTGTACAGGCAGGCAGGGGGTTTCTTCACCTTCCTCATTCCCCAAGTTGGGAGGCAGCAAGCCAGGCAGCAACATCCACTGTTTCCAGTTTCCTTCCCTGGGCTGCAGCTGCCTCTGCCGTGCATCCGTGAGCCAGGCATCCCAGAACCCTAATTGCCCCAAAATTAGTGCTGAGGAACAGCTTGAAGTATCTCACCCTGGGAGTCTGACATCCCCCCCCTTTAATGAGAGCAGCCTGCTGAGTCACTGGGGGCTTTGCATGGGGTGGCAGCACTTGGTCACCTGGGGATCGAGAGCCTGTTCGCTCACTCAGAGTGCTGTGCATGCCGGTGGATGGATTGCTGCCCAGCAAGGCTCCTCCCACTCTGGGCCAGTGCCCACAGCCCCCTGCCAGGAGGGTCCAGCCCTATGGGCTGCCTGTGAGCCATGAGACTGGGGAGCGAGCTCAGGCCCTCAACCCTGCCAAGAGCAGTGCTGTGAGCTGGCCCCACGCACCGGGCACTGTTTGTTTTATGCACAGGGCTCCTGCAGTTTCTGCAGCTGTTCCCCTTCCCCTGGCCCGGAGAACAGGGCTGGGTTTGTTCGGGCAGTTGCCCACAGCCGTGCTCCAGTGAGCAGGCGGCTGGGGCGGGGGGCTGTGGGTGCTGTGGGTGCTGAGGCACGTCTCTGCTTCTAAGGACAGGAAGGGGAAGCGCTCCAATATTTGTGGAAAGGAGAGGGGGAGAAAAAGATGAAATGGAAAGCACCTCTAAAACATGGATTCCTGCTGGCAGCAGGAGTCAACTGTGGCCACCCGTTTCTTTCCCTTCCTCTCTGCAGGTAAACAACAATGGGATCATCTCATTCCTAAAAGAGGTCTCTCAGTTCACGCCGGTGGCCTTCCCCATCTCCAAGGACCGGCGTGTGGTTGCAGCTTTCTGGGCAGATGTGGATAATCGGCGGGCGGGCGAGATATATTACCGAGAGAGCACCGAGCAGCCCATCTTGGAGAGAGCAAGCAGGGACATTGCCCAGTATTTCCCTGAGTTCCCAGGGTTTTCTGCACAGTGGGTCTTCATTGCAACCTGGTACCGAGTCACCTTCTTCGGGGGCAGCTCATTTTCACCAGTGAGTAGCTGAGGCAAAGCAGCCACCCCACCTGTGTGCCTTCAGTGTGGTGCCAGACCTGCCACCTGTGGCATGGAGCTGTCAGCAAGGCTAAGTTGACCACAACAGCTCCATCACGATACCTTGCTGTGACAGTCCACTAGTGGGCTGGCAATACCAAACCCTCCTCTTTGTGCCATGTGGAGGCTTTACATCATCAGCCTTCTTGGGCAAAAGTGAGGCACCTTTTGCCTTCTAGATGCTCAATATCCATATTTTCCCCCATTTTCCCATTCCTCTGGGATGAGAAGCAAACTGTTCTAGCTCAGGATCACAAGAAGTTAGGATTAAAAATAATAAAACTCTAATGCCCTTGCTCACAGAGGAGGACTGGGGTTCAAGGAAACACCCCTTTGCTAATGTAGTTTCTGTCACTTTATTATATGACTGGTTCATCCTCTGTCACTGCTTTCCTCCCCTCCCTGCTGCAGGTAAACACTTTCCAGATTGTCCTCATCACGGATGGCAAGCTTTCCTTCACCATCTTTAACTATGAGTCCATCACCTGGACCACGGGTATGCACGCCAGCAGTGGGGGGGACTTTGCTGGGCTCGGTGGCATCGCAGCACAGGTAAGTGGCAAATGTGGCCCCTGGGGTGCCTGGGTAGCACATCCCCCTCATGAGATCGTGGCTCCTGTTTGGGTTTCTTGGAGGTGGAAAACTTCCCCCTGCTTGTTTTTTTTTTCTTCTTCAGAGTTCTTAAATATCTGTGTGTGCTCTGGCTCCCACAGCTGAGACCATACAGGGGGCTTTGTTATCCCGAAACCACAGGTCTTTGCTTTGGCTGCTGCTTCATAGTCCCTTTTCCTTCCTAACCTCAGCCTTTAAGAGCAGCTGCCACAGCTAGCACAGCTTTTGCTTGTAGTTTTATTTCATCCCTGTGTGTGTTGTTGTGTTGAAGGGAAGAAAAGCCAACACCCACACCTGCAAAAACCCCAGTACCCACTCGGATGTGTGAATTTACCGACAGTTGATCCATGCTTGGCTGCCTGCTTGCCAGCCTGCAGCAGGCAGGATGCTGCAGGTGGAGAGGAAGTGAATGGGATTTGAATTCCCAGGAAGGGACTGAGCAGGCCAAGCATCCACTTCACCCTGTTGTCCTGTCATGTGGACAGGGGTGAGCTCTGATCTGTGGCATGTGGAAGGGGAAAGTTGGTCTGAGCAGTGCCACCAGTGGTACAGCATCACAGGAGAGATGAGTCCAGGTGCTCCAGCTGCCTTCCTCTATGCACTAGTGATGTCTCTGTACTCTCTGCCTTTGTCCTTCCAGGCAGGTTTTAATGCTGGTGATGGAAAGCGCTACTTCAACATCCCTGGATCCCGCACTGATGACATCGCTGACGTGGAGATGACGACAAATGTGGGTATCCCCGGGCGCTGGGTGTTCAGAATCGATGATGCCCAGGTGCAAGTGGGGGGCTGCAGCAATACAAGTAAGAGGACAGCAGTTAGGTTTACTTAACTCCCAACCCAACCCCACATTGTTCTCCAGCCCCATCTTTCCCTGCCTCAACCCCCACCTCCGCGGGGTGGAAGAGATGTCTGGAAGGGCTCTTGGGAGGGAGGGGAGGCAGCTATGTGGGGACTGTCTTCAGCACTGGCTGTGGTTGGGGATGGCACCTGTGGTTGCCCTGGGGCTGGGAATGGGCTGGGAGAGCAAATGGGAAGGGGAGGAAGCATTCTTAGTTTAAAGGAGCCTGCGGGGAGTGATGAGGGAGGCTGGGGAGGAGGTGGTGTGCATAGTTGGGACCCCAACCCACTGTCAGGCAGGGCATGAGGGACCAGCACCATTGAGGGGTGCATATGTCCGTCAGTCCCAGTATGTTGGGCCAAGCCACGTGGAGGGCTGCTGAATGCCAGCCTGCCATGTGGGGCTAGGTTGCCAAGGCTTGGTCCATGCTCCCCATTCTAGGGGTCCTGGCACATCCCCTACAGAGCTGTTGGTCTCCGGTTCCTCATCCCCACTTCCCCCTGGCCATGTTTTCCCACTCGTGATCTATGTGTCTTGCGTTATCGGTGGATTTTCTGTACATGGGCTCTCCTGTCTCCTTTCCCTCTGCCCTGAATGATAAGTGAGGGCATGTTCATGTCCCCCCAGCCAGTGGAGCAGACCTTCTCCCTGCAGCCAGGCTGCAGACCTGTGCAGCCTCTCCTCCTTGCCCCCTGTCCCAGGGGAGGCTATGAGGAGCAGACCCTGCCCCACTATCAGGCAGGCAGCCCCTGGGCTCCCCGGGCACCCCAGGGAGCCGGGCGGGTGTAGGGAAAGACCCTGACACTGGTGTGGCTGGAAGGTGGCAGGTGAGTCCTGCCAGGGTGGGTGCTGACAGGAGTCACTGCCTGTTCCCACAGCCTCTGTCTGCCTGACACTGCGGCCCTGCCTGAATGGGGGGAAGTGTATCGAGGACTGCATCACGGGGAACCCCTCCTACACCTGCTCCTGCCTGGCTGGTTTTACCGGGAAGAGGTGCCATGTTGGTGAGCGCTTTGCTGCAGGGAGCAGGTCTCGCTCCCAGTGTCACTGCTGTGTGCTGGCAGTCTGTCTGTCCCTGCCCTGAGCTCCTGTCCCCACCCGGGGCTCTGTTTCAGATGTGGATGAGTGCCTCTCCCACCCATGTCAGAACGGAGCCACCTGCCTCAACGGTGCTGGCAGCTTCACCTGCAGGTGCCCGCCAGGCTTCAGAGGCAACAACTGCGAGAGCGGTGAGCACTTGAAAAGCAGAGACTCCAGGCTTGGGGGGCACTTCTGCTCTTGGGAGGGCTCTTCAGACCAGGGCTCCTGCAGTAGCTGCTGGGCTCTAGCAGTTTGTGACAGCCAACTTGGATTTCAACTTGCTTCAGGCAAAAGAAGCTTTTCTCTGGCCATCAGCCTTTCCTGCTGCTGACTCTTCTGAGGGCTTTGCTCAGCACTGCTGCCAGTACTCTTCCACCACTACTCCCTTAGCCAGAAAAGCTGGCAGCCAGTGCTCAAACAAGCCTTGCAGGCCCTGCTTTTGCAGGTGATGCTCTGGTCCCAAGCTCTTCAAAGCCAGGGGAGACCCTCCCAGTCCCTGGCAGGGGCCATGGTTACAGGTTTCCCCCGCTGCTGGCCTCCGCCTGCCAGTGGAAGTGCCGCCAAAGCATTTGGCTCCCAGCAAGCTGCTGCGCCAGTGGAAAAGGCGAGAAGGGAGTTGACTTGTGGGGGAGGAAGGAAGGGAGGGAGAAATGCCCAGCACAGCACACTGACATCCAGGAGGTGCAGGGTGATGAAAGAGCTGAGCTGCCTAAGGGCAAGTTTTGAGGAGAGTCATGACTGGGGACATGGCCAGACAGTCTCCTGACAGAAGGTGCATGGGTGGCTCCAGTCCGTGCTCTGCCTAGGCCTGGTATCACCACGCGTAGAGGGTGCCATGTGCTGGTCCTGTGCCTAGGCTGACACCCCCGCCCCTCTTTTTTTTTATGTTCTTCTTCAGCAGAATCACCATGTGAGAGCAGGGTGTGCCAGAACGGTGGGAGTTGCCAGGTGGTGAACAGGACAGTGGCATGCTTGTGCCAGTCGGGGTACACAGGGGTGGACTGCCAAACAGGTGGGTGGCAGAAACAGGTATGGGGTGGAGATAGTGACATTTCATACCTTGGCAAGCTTCTTTCCCAGTCATCTTCATTCTTGCATGTAATTTTGGGAGGGGAATGCTTGGAATTGCCAGTGGCACCTATTTTTTTCTCTCCATTGCCTTCACCCTCCTGAGCATCATCCAGGCTGGGAGGCACCAGCTGAGCTGGCTGTGCCCACACATGACCTGACCACCTTTCCTGGCCTCCCCTTGCAGAGGTGAACGAATGTGAGTCCAGCCCATGCCTGAACGGCGGGCACTGCATCGACCTGGTCGATAACTACACCTGTGTGTGTCTGGAGCCCTTTGTGGGACAGCGCTGCGAGACAGGTGCCTGTGCCCCAGGATGACCCACACCAGGGACTGTGTCCCCCATGTTCTGCTAACCATCATGGCCCCTCTCCCAGGCCCAGGCTTTCCTCACGTTCACTTCCTTGATTTCCCCTTACCAGATTCATCTTCCTGCGAGGACCGGAGTTGCCAGAACCGGCAGACATGCAACTACATCCGCCCTGGCCGCTATATCTGCACCTGCTCCCCGGGTTATTATGGCAACAACTGCCAGTATGGTGCGTGAGGTCATGCCTCGACCAGCCTGGCATGGGAACTGCAGTCAGGGGCACTGGGCAGGAGTGGGCAAATGGCTGCAAAGGGGCTGAGTCAGTCTTAGGCACTGCTGAAACTGGTGGGCAGCACGTGTGGAGGGGCCACGGTGCTGCCAAGAGGGAACACCTTCCTGTGGGGCTGCTTGACTGTGCTGGGACCTCCAGCAGGATCCCCAGGACAGGGGATGGTCCGGTCCCAGACTAACCCCTCCAGCTCAGGCTCCCCATTCCCCACAGGAGGGCCCCGCATGCCTGGTGCCTGTCTCTCCCACCCGTGCCAGAACGCAGGCAGCTGTCTGGAGACGGAGCAGGGCTATGTCTGTGAGTGCCAGGAGGGCTACACTGGACAGGACTGTCGAGACCGTGAGTACCAACCAAGGGGACTCACTAGTGGGGTGCAGCATCTCAAGGGGAGCCTCTGTGCTCATGAGAGGGAGAAGCAGCAGCCCCAGAGAGCCTGTTCAGGGCTCTGGGATTGAACAGAGGGTCTGTCCTTCTGAAGGAGACTGTGCCTGTGTGTCTGAGGGCCTCAGGGCTGCTGCCCACCTGAGCTTCCCCTGTGAGTGGCGTCTGGCAAGGCCACTTGTCTGTCCCAGCCCACAAACAGGAAGGGTCCTGAGAAGCTCCTGTTTCCTCTCTTGCAGAGCTCTCTGAGGGCTGTGAGTGTCGTAATGGGGGCAGTTGTCTGGAGGGGAACGTCACCGTCTGCCAGTGCCTTCCTGGGTTTTTTGGTCTCCTCTGTGAATTTGGTAGGTGAAAGCTGCTTGCCTACTGTGTTCATTCCCTCTGGGTGCTTGAGTCAGGCAGTCTTTGGGTCAGCAAGGAGACACTGCCCATGCCTGAGCCTAGCACAATGCCAGGGGCACAAACTAAATTTGAGCCTGGAAATATCGTCCCCTGGCGAGATGGCAATGCTTCCATCTTCATCACTCCCCCTTTGAGCTGTGCCTATCCCAGCCTCTGCCTCAGCCCAGTTCCCATGGGCAGGGAGAGAGTCACAGCCTTTGTGCACTCCCTCGCTGAAGCTCACTGAGCATCCAGGCTGGACATTGCCATTTGCACTGTCTGTGCCAGAGGATCTGTCCTGTCTCACTGGACTCTGCAAAGTTAGGAGACTCCTGTTTCCATGTGAGTGTCCTCCTGCCACTGGCTGAGAGACCCGGCACTGGCCATGTGTTTGCAGAAGTCACCACAACACCGTGCAACATGAACACGCAGTGCCCGGACGGTGGGTACTGCATGGAGTATGGTGGGAGCTACCTCTGTGTCTGCCACACCAACTACGGCACCAACCACAGTAAGACTCCACGGGGATGTGGGAACAGCCCTGGGGTGAGGGTGAGCAGGGGGCACCCTCACCAGCAGGGAAGCTGCTCTTGTGCCCCTGGCCATATGTCCTTGGTGATGCCCTGTGTTTGGCTCTGCAGCGATGCCATCCCCCTGTGACTCAGAGCCCTGCTTGAATGGGGGGTCCTGCAAGGTTCATGATGACTCATACATCTGCGAGTGTCCTCAAGGCTTCCTTGGCATGCACTGCGAGAAAGGTACCTCCACAGTGCTCCCTGTGGCCCCAGCACCTGGCAGAGGTTGGGAGAAGGAAGGGCTTGTACCTTTTGGGGAGATGAACAGTTACTTGCAGAGCTGGAAGTTGGTGCAGGTTTTCCCATCCCATCCTACAGGGTAGAGGGAGGGATTGCGTGACTCCCTTCATGACACCCAGCTGTCGCAGCAGCAGATCCAGTTGTTTCCTGTACAACACCATCATTGTTGGTGTTTTTCCTTTACATGCCACAGCTTCTGCCCTTGGGAGCAGCCAGCTGCCTCCCAGCATCGTGTACCTATTGACCCCCAAGGTCCCAGCACACATCTTCAGTGTAATTTTTGTGGTGTTGCTGTGCCCAGGATGCAGTCAGCCTTCCTTGCAGCAAGGGGTTTGGTGGGGTGCTGGGGGGAGGCAGAAGCTCTGGGTGACCCCGTTTTGGGTGCTCTCTCTGCAGCCAAGCCTCGGCTCTGCAGCACGGGGCCCTGCCGCAACGGGGGCACCTGCAGGGAGGTGGATGGCGAGTACCACTGCACCTGCCCCTACCGCTTCACCGGCAAGCACTGCGAGATCGGTACAGCCCCCGCCCCCACAGGGAGAACAGGTGGCAGCTGCCCCACCAGGCTCACGCCCGCCTTGTACCCCCAGGTAAGCCAGACCCCTGTGCATCGGGGCCCTGCCAGAATGGAGGCACCTGTTTCCACTACATCGGCAAGTATAAGTGTGACTGTCCCCCAGGCTACACCGGCCGGCACTGTGAGATCGGTAGGTTTGAGGAGGGTGTGCCAGTACCTGGGGGCTGCCAGTACCTGGGAGGATGTTGGGCCTGACTGTCAAGAGCTCGATGCTTTGAGCCCCTTTCCCTGCAACTCTTCCTTGTGCCCTGCTGGAAGGAGAAGGGGGCTGGGTCTGCTTTCATTCTTTGCTCTGCTATTCTTCCAGTGCCCTCCCCTTGCTTTTTTAGCCCCTGCGAGAATGGGGCTACCTGCAAGGACCTTGGCAGGGGCTATGCTTGCACTTGCTCCATGGGCTATGTAGGGAAGCACTGCCAGTTTGGTAAGGGCCTTGTGCTTCCCCTTCCAGCTGGGGACTTGGGGTGCCTCTGTGGGCCCCATTCATCCGCTGTCTCTCCCCAGAGGTTGATTGTGGCATCCCCAGTGAGGTGAAGCATGCCCAAGCTTCTTTCAACTCCACCAAGGTGGGCTCACTGGCTGAATACCAGTGTGAGCTGGGCTACATCCTCAGCCAGCACAACCATCCCCGTGTCTGCCGTGTGCCAGGTGTCTGGAGCGACCCCCCCGAATGTGATGGTGAGGAGTGCTGGGAAGTGGACAAGCCCTGAGACACCATCCCAGTGGGCTGTGCTCATGAGCATGGCTTGGTGACCCTGGGATATTGTACTCCAGTTGTCTACCGCCTTCCCCCCCGGGATCCCTGACCTGTGCTCATGTCTCTCACTTTGTCTCTCCCTTGCTCAAATGCCTTTAGAGATTGACGAGTGCCAGTCCCAGCCCTGCCTGAACGGTGGCCAGTGCAAGGATCGTGTTTCTGCATTCCTGTGCTTGTGTGAGCCAGGTTACACCGGCCACCACTGCGAGTTGGGTAAGAGACTGTGCCAGGCATGCTCCAGGACTCTCATAATCCTTTCCTCATGCTCCAGCCCTTGGGAAAGCCCAGTGGGTTGCGAACTCCATGGCCAGGAGCTAAGTTACCACGAGCTGTGTGTGCTTGGATCAGCCTGAGGCAAGGGCTTCTCTTCCAGGAGTCCCAGGCAGCTGTAGGATTTTCCAGCAGGGAGACACTGCTCCTGGTTGGGGACAATGGGCAGCATGGGAGGTGGTGGGACTCTGGCAGGTGGCTCCAGCCCAGTTCTTTGGGATCTGGCAGAGGACAGTGGTAGGAGGAGGTGGGCTGTTGGAAGATAGATGAGGGGACATGACACAGGCACCCTATGGGATGGATCACTTGGCACAGCCCTGCACTGCCAATTGTCCCCAGGTGTCCCTGAAGGAATGTCCCCGTGCCATGTGCTTCAGGGGCAGGCATGAGGCAGTGGGCATCCAGGAGCAGGGATCTTCCTTGCCACTGGGCTTGGAGAAGCAAGTAACATGGAAAGGGTCCGTGCCCTGTGGGAGAAGTGCTGCCTCTCCAAGCCCCTGTCCCTAGCCACCAGCTGTCTCTGTGCTGAGCTGGTGCCTTTCTTCCCGCTGGACCCCAGATGTTGACGAGTGCCAGTCGGAGCCCTGCAAGAACAGTGGGACCTGCCAGGACCTCCCTGGGTCCTTTGCTTGCTACTGTCCTGAGGGCTTCCTGGGGACCCAATGTGAGACAGGTAGGGGCTCTCCCTTCCTGGGTCAGTGGGAGGCTGGACTGTGGGCACCAGGACACTGCCAGGACTGGCATCATGCCAGGCAGCTGGTCACTGTCTTGGACACCTTGACCCCAAGCCATCACCTGGGTGCTCACTGTTGCACCTCCTTGCCTGTAGTTTTGGGGGTAGAGCTGAAACTGCTCTGATGGGGAGGGAACAAGGAATGAGGTGTCCAACAGCGATGGACTCCTGTTCCAAGGTGTCTGCCCCTTCGAGGGGATGTGGGCACCATGGTGCACAGTGGGGGACTCAGTGCCCAGCCCAGCTGTGCCAAACCCTGGGCTACACATCTGCCCTGCTGCCCCCTGGGGGGTCTGTCACTGTCACTCGCTCATGGGAGCTGGCTGCTGGCATGCTCACCGCCGGCCTTTTCCCACCTCCAGAAGTGGATGCCTGTGAGTCAGACCCTTGCCGAAATGGAGGGGAGTGTGAGAGCTACGAGGGCTCCTACCTCTGTGTGTGCCCAGAGGGCTTCTTCGGCTACCACTGTGAGACAGGTGAGGCAGGCAGGGCAGCGCAGGGTGGCCCCGGGCTCAGCGGCACTGCTGACACTGCCAAACCTGGCACCTCTCCCACAGCCAGTGACCCGTGCTTCTCCAGCCCCTGTGGGAGCAGAGGCTACTGCCTGCCCAGCAATGGCACCCACAGCTGCACCTGCAAAGTCAGCTACACAGGCAAGAACTGCGAAAAAGGTAAAGGCCCTCAGCAGCGGCACCAGGACATGATGTGGGGCTTGACACCTGCCTGGCAGTGCCCACCACCCACGAGGGGCTCAACACCATCTGGGACCAGCAGCACTCCTTGAGGCGGGCAGGGCTGGGGGCTCGCCTTGGGGGGGGCAGCCCATGCCCCACCAATGCCATGGGTGGGTGCTAGCATGCTGAGTTGCTGCCGCAGGTGCTGAGCTTGGTACCAGGACATGGGGGACAGATTTCCCCTGCAGCAATGGCAATCCCTCGGATGCCCTCAGGAGGGGAGGCAGAGGCGTCCAAGGGAAGCCTCTTGGCACTGGCCTCCCCAGGAGCCCTTGCCACATCCCGCAGTGGCAAGTGCTTGGCCACCAGTGATACCAGGGAATGCTCCTGTGTCCACTGAGCCAGGGGTGGCTTACACCCACAGAGCCCCTGCCAGATGTGCCAAGTGAGACAAGCGAGGACCTTGTCCTCTTATCGCTGCTGTTCTGCCGCTTGCTGATGGGGTGTGTTCTCTAAAGATTCATGGCATTACCTCTCCCCTTTGCTTTTGCACACACCCTGAAGAATTGCTGCCACCAACCTCATTAAAGGTGGAAAGGGTGGAGGACACTGGTGTGTTGATTTCTTGGCACCCACCTGAGGACGCAGCTGCCAGGCAACTCATTGACGGCTACGCCGTGACGTACGTATCCCTCGACGGCTCTTACCGCAGGACAGATTTTGTGGACCGAAGTCGTTCTGCCCACCAATTGCGGGCACTAACCTCCGGCAGAGCCTACAATATTTCTGTCTTTTCAGTCAAACGCAACGTGAACAACAAGAATGATATCAGCAGGCCCGTCATGCTCACCACGCGCACTAGTGAGTAGCGTCCCCAGGGGGATCACAGTCGTGAGCGTGCGTGGCCCCTGCAGGTGCCAGGGTTTGTGCTGCCACCTCCAGCCTGCCACCAGGCATAGTGTCAACCATACCTCCAGCATGGTGTCAACCTGGCAGGTTTGCTGGTGCAGGTCCTAAAATCCAGCTGGGGGCCTCTGGAAAGTGCTTGACACAGAGAATCGCTGTTTTCTTTGCTGTGAGTAAAAGGCCTGATACCCTGTGGCTCACCCTGTCCCGGGGCTGTAAGGGAGCTTGCAGCGGGGACTGCGCCTGAATCCTGTTCATTTGGGCCAGGCTGTTCTGCTCCTTGTCACTGTGCCTAGGAGATTATGAGGAGCCCCCATGCAAGGCAGGCAGCAGGGCTTCTGCAGTCCCATGGAGCAGTCCACCCTGCTGTACTGCTGGGCTTGGTGTGGGAACATGCCAGCGAGGGCAGAGGCTGTCAGGCACCTCTGCTCCATGGCTGGAGGAAAGGGCACAGTGATGCCTCTGGGGCATGAACAGGCAGAGAAGCTGTGATCCCACTTTCTAGGGCAAGCAGGTGTGGAAATCACATGCAAACAGGATGGAAGGAATTGGACAGATGGCCCCTGAGGAGAGGAGAATGGTGGTGGTAAAGCCCATGAGCCACATCTCCCACAGCAGGCTGAGACCAAGTGAAGCCCAGGCAAGGAGATGGTAGCATAGTGCTGGGCACAGCATCTCATGGCCCCTCAAGCCATGGCTGGATGCTGGGGTCAGGATGGCCACCTGATGTGTGCCATGGACTTAGCAGTCACTAGTAGTGGGGTTCCCCAGGGCTCAGTCTGGGGCCAGTCCTGTTTAGCATATTTACTGATGGTCTGGCCCCAGGGATTTTGTGTACCCTCGGTAAATTTGTAGACCACACCAAATTGGATGGGAGGGTAGAGGGTAGAGGGTAGAAAGGCTCTGCAGAGGGCACACTCAATCAAAGGGCTAAGGACAACAATATGATGTTCAATAAGGCCAAGTGTTGGGTCCTGCACTTGGGTCACAGCAACCCCCCTGCAGCTCCAGGTTGGGGGAGTAGTGGCTCAAGAGCTCTTCAGCAGAAAGGGACTAGGGGGTGCTCTTTGACAGCTGGCTGAACATGAGCCAACAGCGTGCCCAGATGGCTAAGAAGGCCTATGGCATCGACCTGTATCGAGAGCAGCATGGCCAGCAGGACTAGGGAAGTGATCACCCCCTGCACTCGGCATTGTTGAGGCTGCACTACATTCAGCTCTGGGCCCCTCACTTTAAAAAGAACATTGAGGCGTTGGAGCACATCCAGAGAAGGGGAACAAGGCTTGTCAAGGGTCTAGAAAACACAGCTTACGAGGAACAGCTGAGGGAGCTGGGTTTGTTTAGCCGTGAGGAGACTCAGGAGGACCTCATCGCTCTCCAAAACTCCCCAACAGGAGGTTGTAGTGTGGTGGAGGCTGGTGTCTTCTGTCATGCCTGGAGAGAGAGGACAAGAGGAAATGGCCTAAAGCCAAGACAGGGGAGATTCACATTAGATAGTAGTAAAAATATTTTCACTCTTCAGGTGATCAAGCATTGGAATAGGATGTCCAGGGAGGTGGTAGAGTCACCATCCCTGGAGGTGTTCAGGAGTCATCTGGATCTGGTGCCGGTTGATGTGGTTCAGGGGTTATAGTGACAGTGCTGGGAGGATGGTTGGACTGGATGATCTTCTAGGTCTTTTCCAACATTGATGATTCTATGGTTAGGGCCAGGCCTGGGCGCTACAGCCCCTTTGGAGCTGTGGTGGGGGGCTGGGGCAAAGGGGACAGCCTTGGGGGTGCACAGGGCCCTGTGGGTGGGCAGATGGATGTGCCTCCCGCCTGCCTGGAGGCTGTCAGGACAAGAGAGCATGAGTTCAGTGGGAGAAGCGGCACTGAGCTGTTCCACTGGGGAAAGTGATCCAGAGGTGCCTGCAGGACCCCCCTTGGGGGCGCATGGGGGAGGAATGGGGTGACCCACCATGACCGCAGTCCTCTCTGCTTGCTCCGGCCAGGACCGCGTCCGGTGGAAGGCTTTGAGATCATGAATGTGACTGCCAGTGCCATCACGGTGCAATGGGCTCTCCACCGGCTCCAGCATTCCACTGTCAGTAGGGTGAGGGTCTCCATCCGCCACATGGGGGACCTGGCAGGCCGCACCGTGGAGCTGAACAACAGCGTGGCCAAGTACACCTTCCTGTGAGTGGGGTGGTGGTGGCTGCCAGGGCACCGCCTCCCTCAGCTTGCCCCGCTTACCCCTTTCCACCCTATCTTTTTCCTCCACAGGGACCTGCAGCCAGGAGAGAGATACATCATCCATGTCACGACACTGAGTGGCCTGGGAGTGGAAGACCACCCCTCAGAGAGCCTGGCCACAGCCCCTTTTCACGTGTGGACAAGTGAGTGAGGTTGCCTTTGCCATCCCAGCTTGGCAGGTGCAGGGGCTTGGCAGGAAAGCTGTGGGGAGGGAGATGTGTGGGAGCTGGCCAGACTGTCTGGCCAGCACAGCAGGTAGGAGGTGTGCAGGCAGGCCTGGGGAGGCCGGGAAAGACAGTGGCATGTCCTCCCCTGCCAAATGTTGTTCAGTCTCTGAGACCAGCATGAGCCCAGCCCCATGCATGGGCCTGATTCATCCACTCCTATGTGGCTGTCAGAAGGCAAGGGCTGACCTGGATGCCAGGGTGCAGTGAGACTCTGTCTGTCTTGGCAAGGCCCTAGTACTTAGCATCCTCTCGCGCTGCATCCCATGGCTGGAGCAGGCTCGGGGCTGGCTCAGGCAGTGCCAGGCAAGCTGGGGCTCTGGCACACTTGTAAGGTGGTGTGAGCAAGTGGGCATTGGCCATTCGAGGACACTGGCTCTGACCACTTTCTTCCCCATCCCCTGCCTGCTGCAGGGCCTCTCCCCCCACAAAACCTCACCGCCTCCCATGTCACCACCACCTCTGTATCCATGGCGTGGGAGCAGCCGCCCTTTGGCACCGTGGACGGGTACATCATCAATGTCACCACTGCTCAGAGCATCAAGAGCCGCTACGTGCCCAACGGGAAACTCGTGTCCTACACGGTGCGGGACCTGCTACCTGGGCAGCGCTACCACCTGTCCTTGACAGCTGTGCAGAACACGGAGCAGGGCCAGGTGCACAGCGAGCCCATCCACCTCTACGTCAACACGCGTAAGTGCTCACAGGTCTCTGCTGCATTGCTGCAGCACAGGGGAGGCTATGGGATGACAGGAAGGCGGGCCAGGGGGTGGAAACCAGTTGGCCAACAGAGTGAGGAGCCCTTGCTGCCCCAGCACTGGGGGTCAGCAGGCTGTGGGGACAAGACTCAGGTCCACTGGAAGGGGAGGTGGGGGTAGTAGAGTTGGCGAAGGGCAGATGCAGAGCTCCAGCTTGGTGATGGGCACTTGCATGCAGGGGGTGTGGAGAGTGTCCACGTGTCACCTGGTAGCCTGGGGATGATGGGATGAGATGATGGGACTGGCTGGGAGGTCGGTTGCTGGCTCACACTGCCTCCCACTAAGCCTCATCCTTTGGTCTGCAGTGCAGAGGGATGGGGTTCCAGACAGACGGTGGAGCCAAGCTGGGCACCCCCGGGTTCTGCGGAACAGGCTGCCCCCAGCTTTCCTGCCCGAGCTCCGCCTACTAGCAGATCATGACACAGCTGAGAAGCCCTCACCAGCCCCCAGGTAGGCACTGCTTCAGCACTCTTGGCTTTTCCACTAGCATTTGACCCAAGCACTAGGCTGAGCCAGCCCCTTTTCCCAGTTTCCATGTCCAGGTGTGTGCAGGGTCAAGCTGTGCTCCTGCTGGGGTGCAGCCTCTTGCCCATCCACTGGGGTTCTCTGCTGGGCAAGCCCCTTACCCTGTGAGCAGGTCTCCCATGGGACAGAGCCTGGTACCACCAGTGAATGCTTTTATGCAGCTGTCATGAGCCCCAGCACACAGAGCCATAAGGGTATTGGGCCCACAGTGTCCAATACCCTTTTGGTTCTCCTGTCCCAGGTTCACGGAGCTGGTGGATGGCAGAGGGAGGATCAGCGCCAGGTTTGGCACTGCGCAGGGAAAAGCCATCACTGTGAAGACACGTAAGTGCTCTTCTGCCTTTGTGTCCTGCTCCTGTCACCCAGTGCCATCTTCTACACCTCCCTGCAAGTTGAGGTGGCCGCTGGGCAGGCTGCTGTAGGGCTAGGGGAGCCCTCTCACCTGGCCCTGGGCAGGCAAACATCTGCTCTGCTTGTTAGACCCCTGCCCAAGGAGAGGGGTGACTGCCTGGGGGAGCCCAGAGAAGGACCCTTGCTGATGGGTGGCAATGTGGCACTGCTGGCTTTCTTCCCTGCCAAGCAGCAGCAGGGGCCTGAGCAGTGGCGTCATAGCCCTCCAGTGCAGCCCCTGCCTGCCCAGCAGCCTCAGCCCCCACTGTCAAGAACAGCCTCACACCTGAAGAGGGTGCCTGGGTGAGAAACCCCTCACTAGTCCAGACCTAGCCCCCATTTTCCATCCTCAGAAGGCTGGGAGTACAAGTGCCAACCCCAGTAGAGCACCTGGGAACCCCATGCCATGGGGTGGGGAAGGGGCCTGGCACACTAAGGGCAGTCCTTGGCCTCACTGCACATCCTGGTTCTGCCCCTGCCTCCCCAGGACTCTGTGTCCCAGACCCTTCCAGGAGGAGTGAGAGTGTCACCCCAATTCTAGGGATGCCAACTGGGAAGGGCTAAAGCACTGCCTCAGACCTGACCAGTGCCCCAAAGCTGTGGCCAGGCTGGATCTCCTTGGAGGGGTTGCCTTTGGGTCTGGCTCTGGCCTGGAAGGTGACATTTAATTCTCTCATTGTCCAGAGCCAGAGGCTCCAGTGAAGCTGGAGAACACAGAGGTGTCCAGCTGGGACAGTCTGGCACTGCAGCTGCGTGAGGCAAAGAGCAAGCGTAAGTCCCAGGGGAGACCCACAGCAGCAGGAAACCAGCCCTGGCCCCACAGGCAATGTGCTCAGCACCAGCCTGCCCTCCTTGGAGGCATAGAAGGCACCCCTGCCCACCTGCTCTTCTTGGGAGCACCCTGGCAATGCCAGGGGCTTGGCAGGGCTGTGCTGTGGCCCCGGGCTCTGATGGTTGAGCATGTTTTGCAGGAGAGGGGCAGCACTGCTCCAAGAATCCCTGCAGGAATGGAGGCACCTGTACCAGAGATGACGAGTCCTACCACTGTGCCTGCCGCCCGGGG
This sequence comes from Rhipidura dahli, assembly GCA_013399225.1. Classification (NCBI taxonomy): domain Eukaryota; kingdom Metazoa; phylum Chordata; class Aves; order Passeriformes; family Rhipiduridae; genus Rhipidura; species Rhipidura dahli. The sequence continues at coordinate 148,472 of VXAC01004453.1, read as the reverse complement.
TTCAAGGGCCGGGTCTGCCAGCTGGGTGAGTGCCAGGCTGTGCTGGAGGGAACAAGCTGCCTCCTGCAGCGCCAGGCTGGTGGCTGTCCCTATCACAGGTCCCCCAGGATGTAGGTCACCCAGCACACCCTGCAAGCACCCAGGGGCTCCCCCAATGCCCAGGCTCTGCTAGGGATCTGTGTCATGCTGGCAGCTGCGAGAGGGGCTGGGCTCTGCTCTTAGTTTGAGGAGATATGAGTGCAGGTCTGGTCCCTGCTCCTCACTGAGCTCTCTGCCTCTGCCTGGCAAGCCAGGCCTCTGCCTTACCCAGAGAGTTACATAGGCACTGTGAAGCTGGGGGCTCTGCTTCTCCTGGTGGGTCAGCTCTGTTGAGGCCAGCCCTCCAGCATGGTCAAGAAGCCAGGGGGGCCTCACCAGTCCCTTGCCACAAGGCACAGGCAGGCAGGGCCAGGGATGAGCTCAGTGATAGCTCCCCTCTCCTATTCCCCAAGCAGCCTGCAAGAAGGTGCCACACTCGTGCACGCGGCTGTACTCGGAAACCAGGTCATTCCCAGTGTGGGAAGGAGGCACCTGCCACTATCTGTGAGTACTGCCGGCAGGTTATGCTTCCCCCTTCCCCCTGTGCTCTGAGCTGGGGATGTCTCCCTGCAGCTCAGCTTTGGGGAAGGGAGAGCAAGCACAGGGCCGTCTCCAACCCCAGCTGGCAGCTGCCCCCTCCCCAGTGCAGGCTGAGCAGCCCGGCATGCCTCTGTGGGTACCCCCCCAGCTGTGCATCAGAGCAGGGTGTTGCTGAAGTGACAGCTCCATACTGGTGTTGCCCACCCACGTGGCAGCAAGGTTGGAGTTGGTGTATGTGACCCCCAGACAGCAGCAGATCCCATCCAGCTCCTGGCTGCTTCTCCATCTGTGAGCAGAGGGCTAGGGGAGCCCAGGTGCAGTGCCAGGGCATGGGGGGGGTTCTGCTCTGCCCCCGGCCTCCCTGTGATGGAGGCACAAAGGCCTGGCTGCGATCAGTCCTCTGGCACAGCAGGTTGAGCCCCATTCCTGCCAAGGCTGGCTACTGCAAACTGGAAGGAAATAGGGGAAACACCCAGACTTCCCCTTCACACTCACCAAAGCACATCTCTCCCTTTTGTTCCCTACACTCACATCTCCACTGTGTGTGTAGGTCCAGGAGAATCTACAAGGTACACCAGGACATCTGCTACAAGGAGAGCTGTGAGAGCACCAGTTCCGAGAGGACAAGCAGCAGGTAAAGCCAGCAGCAGCACACTGAGTGTGCCAGCCTTCCTGTGAGCTTGGACAGCAGGATGTGGCTGGCTGGTGTTCCCCAGCATGCATGGGGACACTCAGGCTGGGGGTGGACTGGTAGAGGGGTACAGATGTGACCAAGGCTCAGATGCCAGTGCCGTGTGCTTGCCTGTGAGTAATGGCCAAGGGGCATGGGGCTGACGGTGCTGTCCTCCTTTCTCTTCCAGAAAGCCAAGCAACAGTCACACACTGAAGAAGCCACAGAAGTAAGTACCTGCTCCAGCCCTCCTCAGCCACAGGCACGGGCAGTTCCCATGCAGGGAGTCGGGGAGATGGGTGCAGGCCAGGGCACAACCCTGGCTCACACGATGTCAAGGGGGTGTGAGGGCTTATGGCTGAGGGCTCCCGGCTGTGGCTGGGGTGGAGAAGCAGGAGGTAATGCTCTGCTTCCCCCTGGCTCTGCAGTTCCATGAACAAGAGATTCCTGCACAGAAAGGGCCAGAGTCCTCCAAAGGCTGGAGTCCTGGAGACAGTAGGTCCCCTTCTCTTAGCCCAAGACTACTGTGCAGGGTGGGAAGAGGCCAGCTGCAGAGCATCTGACAGACTCTGCATACCAGCTCATTCTCCTCCTGCTCTTCCACAGGGTTTAAAGCAGTAGAAGCTTCGTCTTTCCACATCTAAGGGCTTTTTGAACACCAGGAAGATCAGATCTGCTCACTGGGTTGAACACAGCAGGGGAGTCTTCCTGCCTGGTGTCAACCTCTCCCTTTCCTCCAGCCCATTAGGGACATGCAGCTGGATCAGCACACTGAGTAGTGCTCCCTTTCCCCTCGCTGGCCCAGCACTGCCTTTGCTGGCCCCCTCTCTGCCCCTGAGGAGCTGAGCACCAGTGCCCCTTGAGGGGGCCAGCCCTGCTCAGCACGCCCAGCCACCCTGCACAAACGATGGGCTCCCTGCTTTACTCAGTGATCAGCCCAGCTCCTTGCCAACAGCATCTGCACCAATCTGTTTTCGTAATGCAAGGTTATAAATTACCTATAACCCTCAAATAAAACAGTTTAATGCAGACCAAAAAGCCTTAGCCATCACCTGAAATCTGGCCCCCCAAAATATGCTCTGAGGAGCAGCCTCTGTAGATGAGTTAGAAAGGGTGAGCAGCTCCGAGTGGTGAGGTGAGCATGGGCAGTGGAGGAGCATTCCTGTTTCCTCTCCTCTAGCAGGGGAAACTGAGGCAGCTTCTACTGCCTGCCTTTTTTCTTTGCTTTGTAAACAAGCCCTGGTTGTAAACAAATTTCCAGCTCAGAAACCAATAGAGCACCTAAAAAGAATTTTAAATGTGATGTGTAGGGTGAAGTCTGTCAGCTGAGGCACGCCAGTACCACCACACTTGTAGCTGCCTCCACACCAGTGCAGGGCACAGCAGAGGCTTGGTGGAGAAGCCAGCCCCACATGCCCTCCCCTTGCAGTGCACCCAGAGTTTGCCTTCCCTGTGGCACCAGTGCTGCAGGGTATGTGGAGGAGAAGACCAGCACACAGCACTCTGGCAGGGCAGGCAAGGAAAGAAAAAGTGTAGCTTAGAAACGTTCCTAGTTTTTGTGAGTTTGTATGACAACACTAGTTAAACATAGATGTGTGTATTAACATACACGGTGTATATTATAAATTAACACATACCAGAGATATATCGCAGTTATGGTATAGAGCCTCATGTCCCCAGCAGATGGGATTATTCTGGTGGGGAGGCCCTCCCCTCCTGCCAAGCATCACAGAACTCTGTTGCTCAGCCACGTCTCAAGCAGCAGGTTGGAAGATGCTCTCAGAGCAGGACAAGCCCAGGAGTTTCAGTGCTCCTGCCACCACCCTCTTCCTCCTGGGAGCAGTGTACTAGCGCTCAGCCTGGAGGCACAGCTGCAGGGGCGAGGGGCGGGACAATGTGAAGCCATGACCAGCTGGCCAGCGTGCTGCTCCCCTCCTGCCCCACCTCTAGCTTTGCTACCCCAGGACAGACATGCCTCGTTTTCCTCCAAGGCTGCCGGGTCCTGTTCCAGCTGTCTGGCAAGCACAGCAGCCCTGCCTTCCCAGGGCAGGAGAAGAAGCCAGCCCTCCCTACCAGGAAGAGCAGGGCAAGGGGAAACCCAGATGGGAGGGTATGGAGCCGTGGTCTGAGAGTATTTGCACCCCTGCTCTGTCAGCCACGCGCTCAGCACTGACATGGGCTGTGGAGGTGGAGGTGGCCCCACCATGGGACAGTTCTGTTTCCTCAGGACCTGTCCCAACAGCAGCAGGAAGCCTGGTCCCACTGCCAGCCGGCAGAGCAGCCCACCGCCTCCTGTCCCACAGCCGGCACCGTATGTAATGCAGCCGGAAGGTTTTAACCTAGTCTTGGAAATAAATTAGGGGGTTTTGTTTAATTTTTTTTTTTTTTTAATAAAAACACTTTATGGAAACTGAGGGAGTTTTTTTTTAAAGTAGTTGGTCAAGGAGGAAGAATGAGTGTTGTTTTATTTGACAGATGGGATATATTGGTGTCCCACCCACGGGGCCCTGCACCCACCCTGGCTTGTGCTGGTGTGGGGTGGGAGCCCAAAGCACCCAGAGAGTGCACAAACAGGGGAGGGCTCAGGCACCTCAGAGCCTCACCTCCTCACTCCTGGGCTGTTTTACTTTCATTACTGTCCAAACCATCATCCTCCGTGTACAAGGCATCCACATTCTCCTCTTCTTTCTCCTCCTCCTCTCGAGCCAGCAGCTTCTTGAAGACCTCATACTCCTCTGGGGTAGAGTGGGCCAGACTGGCCAGGAAGTCTTTCTCCGGGAGCTGAAGGATGTCCTTCAGTTTCGGGTTACTGGTTTGGGTCTGCCCTTTGTGTGGGGTCTCGTAGAGCCCCCGGCGCTCCAAGAAGATGTGCCTATTCCGGAGCTCGGCAAAGGGCATTTGGAAGAGGCGAGCCTTCACCATCTCCTTCTGCTGGACCCCCATTCGGAAATAGGCGTACTGTGGGGCGGGACGGGGGGTGTCAGGCATAGCCCTATTCCCCTAGCCAGTTCCGGCAAGAAGGTGGGTCCTGGTCCTCACCTGGAACTGGTGATGGAGGGTGCGCGGCTCCTCCAGCAGGACGGCGGGGCAGGTCCCTAGCACTTCCCGCAGCTGCTCCGTCGTGAAAAGGCAGCGCTCCCGCAGCAGCCGCACCGCCGCCTCCAGCCTCTTCCGGGGCACGTGGAAGAGCTGGGGGCAGCGGCTCACCGCCCGCAGCAGCCGGCCTGCGGGCAGCAGGTCAGCGGCAGGGCCCCGCTGTCACCCCCGCACCCCCGCACGCCGCCCTACCTCCGTCCAGCCCCAGGCGCCGCAGCTCCTCGGCGCGCTCCCGGAGTCGCTCCGTGGGCAGCCGCAGCAGCGCCGGGCTCCGCTCCAGCACCGCCAGGGNCTCCGCCCCCGCCGCGGCCCGGCCTGGCCCGAGCGGCCGCGATCCCGCCCTGGGCCGCGCCCCTCCTCTGGGCCGCGCCAGGGATCGAAAGGAGGGGTGGGTGAGAGCCGGGCTGCCTGGCACAGAGCAGGAACAGCCCAGTGCCCTGGGGAGAGCGCGGGCAGAGCGCTTTGTCCGCTCCGATGCCCGCAGAGCCGATCCGGGAGCGGCGCGGGCTGTGGGGCATCATCCCTGCCGGGGCTGGCGCCACAGCCTTGTTACGGCAGGCGAGTGAGGGCAGGTTGTTATGTGTTCGGATGGAGATAGCAGAGGGCAGAGTGGATTCAATGCTAATCTTTAGTAATTAAACCGAGTCCTGTTGCTTCGCTGCAGAGCTGGTGTCAGAAAGCAGGAGCAGCAGCCGGCAGAACCGCTGCCTTTTCCCAGCACTACGTCCCAAGCACCCTGACCCCAGCTGCCCTGTACCCCAATATGTTCCTGTTGCCTATGTCTTGACCAAATTCTCTTTATTGAATCTATTTTTCTTCCCAATATCTTTGTCTCATCAAAATCGAGGACTGCTTTTCTGGATATAGACAGGATTCTGATATTTTAAAAAAAAAGGACACCACCAACCCACCCCTCCCACCCAAGTCATGCAATTACATGTCTAGTTTTGAGGCTCCTTTCTGCACACATACTCCAGAAAACCAACAGACATGTTATCATTCATTTATTCACTCACTTTTCAGCAAGATATATGAACTACATATAAAAAGTAAAACCTGCCAATAAAAATATATTCCAAGTTATGAACAATTTAAACAACATTAAAATCTTTGCCTCACATCTCTGAAACATGTCCTGGGTAAGAACAATAATAAATTGAGTATATGTGGGTATCAGCAGGTGACCTTCCAATGGGAACTATCCTGCTAACACAGCTCAGACTTCTCTAAGTCATTCCAAGATGAAGAAACCTTCAGACTGAGGTCACAGCTGGCTCAACAGACACCAGCACCTCTTCCCAGGTATAATCAGCCAGGTTCACAGGCTGTCGCAGCCAAGGATGCTCTGCTAGCACAGCAAGAGTCGTGCGCTGCTCCGGAATGGGGTGCAGGAGCCCAGCCATGAGATCCATGAGACCTGGGCAGAGACAGCAGAGGGATGGCTCAGGCTGGATTAGGCAGGTTGGGAATGAGAGATATGGTCTATATTCAAAGAATGACAAATCCCCCAAACTCTGCTGCACTTAGCAGCTTGTCAAATCATCACAGAACACAGTGGGGAGCATTTTTTCAGTCTTCCCCTTTATTTCTGGTAAAAAAGCAGTGCTTATACTTTCCCAAGAGATCTGCTCCTTTTGAAAAGCAAATGGGAAGAGCTCACCTTCTGACACAGGGCGAGGAGGACTCAGGACAGCTGCCAAGGCCTCCTCCAGCTCACAGAAGGGGTTCTCCCCAAGCACCAGGGTGTAAAGGGTGATGCCAAGTGCCCACATCTCCAGCTCAGGGCCATGGTACCTGTGCAGAGATAAGCTTGCCTAAACTCAGATTGCCAGTATGTATCTATATGCTAAAGAAAGTAAAAGGGAAAAAGGGCGTTGACAGCCCTTGTTTCCAATTTTTATTTTAACATAGGAAGTTTGTGAGGATTCTAAGAAGGTTCTCATGTGTTTGAGGAGTCTGCATTGTCCTCCAGAAAATAAAACCAACCACAGAAGAGCCAACCAGTTTCTGTTGATGAGCATGTGCAACATGCACCCAGACTTCCACATGCTGGTGACAAGAACTTACCCCTCCACGTTCTTCATCACCAGCCAAAACTATCAAGTAAACATTTAACTGGAAGAGCAAACACATCCTCCCAGCCCCTCCAAAACAAAAGTTATTTGGAAATAACTATTAACTATCTCAATTCCATCTGAGAAAACATGCCAGTTCCATCACACAGTATGGGGTGGAATTCCCAGGGCACAGCTTCACCTTTCATCTCATTCCCAACAGGAGTTTCCTCTCCTCCTTGCATTGCTTCTTCCCCCCACTCTGTTATGAGAAGCTGCCTGAAGGAGCCATGGAAACTGTGAAGCAGGAGCAAGATACATCCAGGCACCTACAACTGCAGCATGTGCCACCCCTGTGATGGGGAGGCTTCCTCGTGGAGCAGGTACAAGAGCACCGGCTACCAGCTACAGAGAACTTGGAGAGGGAAAGAAGAGGGAAGAAAGCCAAGATTCAGGTAGCAAAACCAAAACAGCAGCAAGAGAAGCTGCAAGGGAAGAATCCTTGAGTCCCAAGGAGTACAAAAATCAGTGGGGAATGAACACGGATCAAACTGCAAAAATTCAAATAGAGGGAAGCACGTAGAAAAGAGGAGAACAGAGAGGATGAGAGTGGGAAGTTACAAAGCACAGACGTGAAAGGAGAAGGTGCTGTCAACAGCAATAGTTGGCTTACTCCACCTCTCTGAAAGAGCAGCTTTTGCTAGAGAAAGCCTGACAACAGGTTTAGAAACAACTTTGGACATATTCAAGCTTTCACAACTTGATTTGTCACTACACTGCCCTACTTTGTATGTGCTCAAACCTTCACAGTGATTTCTGCCACTGCAGTGCCTTAAATCTAGCTGCAGTTTCCCTATGGTTAGATACTCTGGCAGTGTTCCAATGGCACAGCAGCTTGGCTTCTCTGCTCCAGCCCTGCACACATAGGTTTTTTGGTGTGATGGCATAAAAATGACTTTTCAGAGGGTGACATACGGTTTGCCAGACAGCACTTCTGGTGAGCAGTATTCAATTGTCCCACAGAAGGTATAAAACAATTTTCCAGGTTCCAGGTAGGCAGCTGAACCAAAGTCCACTAATTTAATTGTGAAATCTTCTGCAATGACAATATTTTCATCCTTGATATCTCTGTGAAGGATGTTCCTACAGTGGAGATACCCAACAGCTGATACAAGCTGCAAGAGAGGGAAAGAACTGTTACTACACAGAGTGCCCTGGATGATGGATGTGGCATCACAGCTTTCCCAGAGCCACATTTTGGCTTGTTTTGACACAATCTAAACAAGATATACATCCTAATTATGGTAACAGGAAATGGCCTCAGGCCTGCCTGTCAGCATTGCTGCAGTGCTCTTGGAAGAGACACTTTAAAGAGCCTTTGCTGCTTTCCTCTCACAAACGTGCAGAAGGAGGGGAGGCTGCAGTCATGATATGATTGTGAGCATTGGAGCTCACTGCTACAATCCAGCAAGTTACCCTGTTTTTGGAGAGGGAGGGTCCTTTGGAGGGTCCTTTGGTTTCTCCAGGAGGATATTACAGAGTGCCTTCCACACTGCAGGATGACAAGGCATTTAAGAGCGAAGTTTGGTATAAACAATAGAATCATTCCTAGATTCCATTCTTCTTCCTGCACGATTCGTGCCTCGGTGCCATAATTAAGGATAGCATGAGAGTGATATCACCTTGGAGACGCTCGTGACTCCTACCATGTTTTTAACAAGAAAAGCAGATGGCTGAGGGAGAAAAGTTTCTATTTATAATACAAATCTGCCTCTGCAGAGAAATGCAGCTCAGATCTGAGGGAATAAGGCAGCCTTACCAACCTCAGTCTGAGTTAAGGAAAGGACCCATCACAAGGTTAAAGGGACACCTCTGATTTCCATCTTCCATCAGCACCCCAGGTGAGGGCAGGGTGGGCACATTAAGGGTGTGGGGGGGTTACCACGGGCACAGCAATTTCTGCACACTCTAGAGCAAGGAATTTACTCCAAAACTCATGAAAGGGGATTACTTGGGGACTGCTGCTGTGGTTAACTCGCTAAACAAAAGACAATTCCCAGGCAAGCCCTTGACTCATGACCCTGAGTTCCTTTGCATTATGCCGTGTTAAAATCCAAGATTATTTCTTATTTAAAGAGCAGAGCCTTTTACTCCTGTAACCAATCTAAACTAAGCACTGAACTAAATGAAAATGTGGCTTTTTGTAGGCTTGGGGCAGCTTCTGTAAGTTCTCCTCCCTCAGAGGCAATGTGACTGCTACATGAATGGTGTGTGGGTGACAGGGGCTGTGTGCTGTCCTGATAACAGCTGAGGAGGGGCCATGGCTCCACGGGAAACCCCCACAGGCAGTAAGGTCCTGGAAAGGCTTTTTTTGTTGTTTCTAAGTAAACCTTAACAAGGTTTCTGCAGGCAGCATTTCAATCAGCCCTACAGAACAGTGAGGAAAGGTTCTGCAAGTATTGAGCACAACTCCAACTCAGAACAGCAGCTGTAGTATTAAGTGAAATAGAGTCCTGGTTCTTACATTAACCAATTCTTACCTGCATGCAGCAATTCTGCTCTCACCTGTCTGAATATGTAACTTGCTAATGGCTCATCCAAGTTGGGCTGATTATCAATAAATGTAAAGAGGTCCAGAGCAGATCCATGCTTCTCCATCACCAGTTGGAAGAAGCATTCATTTTCAAATACATCCAGCACCTATAAATAAAAGACCTGTTTAATCATGTGCTTCATCCTCAAAAACTGCCTTTTTTACATTTTTTTTAACAAACACTGCTCTCAGAGATTTAACTGGCATATATTATAATCTTTAAAGTCTCATTTCACTGAGCACAAATGTTTCTTGAAAAGAGTACAGAATTAAAACTGGGATCAGAATTAAATCCAAGAGGAATTCACCTTCTGAAGAAAAAAAAAAAACTCCAAAACCAAAGCCAACAACCTCAAAACAAAGAGGATTAAATAAGATGTGTCCAGATTATTTACTGAGCTAGTTCAGATGTGACATCACCCTTCCAAGATATGCATCTTATCTTGAAACAGCTTTTTTTCTGTTAAGAGTCACATCTTCAGACCAGTTTGGGGTAAAAGTGTGGAAGCAAGCAATAGTGTGCTGTGACACACGCTCCAAAACAAAGCAGGATAAACAGGTTACTTTCTTTCCTGAAAAGACAGACTCAGAACAGGACACTTCACTCCTGAAGAGGAGCTCAAGACACCCAGTGTTCAAACGAACCACCTGATGCACTGCACTGCAGTAATTCCAAGCCACTGTACCTTAATGATATTGGGGTGCTGCAGCTTCAGCAGGATTGCAATTTCTTGAGTGACCCTTCCCAGATCAGGATCATCCACCCAGCAGTCCTCCAGCACCCTCTCCTTCCAGATGAACTTTACAACCACCTAGACAGACAACAGCATTCAGCATCACCTGTCAAAGCACAGCTTTGAGTGTCAGGTAAGTGAATTTCCAGGAAATCTGTTCATGTCTCATATTACTAGAGGGATGGAAGTAACCCAATGTGAATAGCTTACAGTATCTTCAAATGTGTTTAATTTAGTCCTAGAAGCCAAATGACACACAGAAATGGAATGTTTTTAGTGCTGCTCTGAATTCCAGAGGATTTGACAGGCCAGCTCTCTTATCAACCAGGTACAGCAGTGGTGGCTTCTGGCACATGGGTGCAGTGGAGGGAAATGAGCACTTAATATCCATGCAAGAGTAAAAAACACCAGAGCTTTCCTCTCAGCACCCAAAAGACTTCTCCTGATAAAAGAAGAGTTGCCATAATCTCAGTATGTCTACTCCCCATTCTTGGGTCATGGCACAACAAAAATTTTGAGGTCTGCCATTCTCTTTCGTAACAGAAGACTAAAACCTATAATTCTGTTAAGATTCATGTCTACTTCTTTCAACAGGTTCAGTTAGCTACATTCATTAGTTCATTAGCTCCTTCTGCACCTGTTGTCTCGGGTAACATCCCCACACTACAACAATGCAAATGCTCTGCTATCCTGCTTCCATTAAAGATTTCTGTTTAAACAAAGCAAAACCCCAAACTACCAAAGAGAAGCTTTTGACAAGTGTAGCATTGACAGGATATGAATGCTCTAACCTTTCAGTTTTCATCCTAAATTATTATTGCAATAGAGCTAGAAGAAATACTTCACCTCCTGGTGATCTTTCTTGCCCCTGGCACTCCACACAAAGCCAAAAGAGCCTTTGCCAATAAGACTGAGAGTGCTGTAATTTTTTGCATATTCTCCCTCACATGCTCTTAATCCTTCAAGATCTTCAGCTCTCCGGGAATTGTCAAAAAGTGAAGCTGATCTGATGGCCTAAATAGAAGTATATAGGTTAAACAGCAGAAAAAAAATGAGCAAACCACAGAATGACATTTATAAAATGAGTAAACACTGAAAAGAACACACACATCTGCAGGATTAGATAAAATGAGAAATCTTTGGTTCTGATAGTGAGAACTGTACTCCTTGAGCATCCTGCAGTTTGGAATTGCATTGTTCAGGCTGGAAAGGGAACTACACCAAGCCCTACAACCAGAGGTGTTACAAAATAGCAATTTTTATTCATATATATATATATAAAATATTAGGGAAACAAAGAAACAGCAACATCCACCCCACCAACTCATGAACTCATGTCATTAATTTGAAAAACGTCTTGACTTTAGCTTCAGTTTAAGTGCCAAACAAGGAGAGAAATGCTCAATATTCAAAGGTAGGATGTCTTACTTCTCCAAGACTTTTAGTAGAAAGATCAGCAACAGATTGGGCAGAGCTTGCTAGGCTGGCAAGCAAATGCTGAGTCTTTGCTACAGCTTCCTTTTGGCTCTGTGAAATGTCTTTTACCACCCAGACACAGAAAAGTACACTGGGATCCTGCAGTTCTGCACATTTCACCTCGAAGAGTATGCCTGTAGAAACAGGTGAGGAAATTAAAATGCTAGAATGTAACTTTAGTGTTGAACAAGACTGCAGACATTTTAGGACAAAAATTCTGAGCTCTTGACAAACAGTTCAGAATTTGGGGAACACCTGCTCAGTAAAGAATCACCAGAGGGGCTGACACCAGCACAGATATTCTACAGAAGGTAACTTATCAGCTACCTCCAGAGCTCCCAGTCTCTGCAGCAGAGACTTGTCCGTGTCCAATTGTGATTATTCATTTCACACTGTTATTCTAGATTACATAAAAATGGGGATTTTATTCAACAAGCCACTGAATGCAGCTGAAGGAGTGAATGAAACAAATTCCATTATACAGTTTTAATGCAATTTACAGTTCTACAGTGTAGTTTGTATTTTCTGTTCAGAAAAAGTTATCAGGTTCAAACTTTTAAATTGTGTTTTGAGAGTATTTCTGACTTTTCAGTAGGGATTAATTTCTTACCAACTTTGTATTTTATACCACCTCCTTTTCTAATACCCTCTGGGTAGATTTAAATACCATTTTTTTTCTTCTAGATGCTTCTTCCTTCCTCTCCACTGTGAGCTTCTAACCAGAACTGTCTGCATACTGCAAAACTGTGGGTGAAAAGGAGCATCCCGGTAAGAGTTTGGGAAGGGAATGATGTTTCACTTACTGAACTGTGAACCATCTCTGTGACAGCAATTCCCAATGTAGCTGCCTTCCAGAATCTCCCAGGTCAAAGGAGCTGCTGGGTTTAGCCTGCCTTCTTGTTTCACTGGGGTTGATGTTACTTTTATCTCCATATTTTGCTGCCTGAGCACCTGGCAGTGTCCTTCAGGCCTACCTTTGCTTTTCAGGGGATTGCTGTTGGAGTTGTCCCCCACAGTTTCTGCAAAGGTTTCAGGTTTCTCAGGAAATGCTTTGGGGGATTCCTCAGAGTTCTGTAAATGCCTTCTGGAGGCCAGCCATCCAGAAGCAGCTTCTATGGCAACACCACTCAGCAGCTGCTTTCCTCGATGAGTGCAAAAGGCACCATTTGTCTCAATTAGCATAGTGGAGTCCACTGCATCAGAGCAACACGTCCCTACAAGGGCTGCAGGAACACCTAAAGAATTCTCTGAGTTCCCCGTGACACCAGTATTCAGACTCAGCACCTCAAGACCAGAGCAAATACAGTTCAGTTCAGATTCTTTCGCATCCTCAGAGGCTGTGGCAGCTCCTGGTGCAGAAGCACTGTGACCTGTTTTATTTCCTGAGCAAACCTCACAGACAGAATTTCTTTCACGTGCAAAGAAGGTCGAAGCATCATTTAGCAGGCAGTTGTCAGCAACAATATGCTCGAGGCTGGAATGTTTTGCATCACACACCGAGTTTGTTTTTGACACCTGCCCTGGAACCATATGGCTTTTAAGGTCTTGTCTGCAATTCAATGCTGTCCCAGGCCACGGCTCATCCACTGTTGGTGTCCCAGGTGAGTTACAAGTAACTTCAGAAGGCAGCTTCACTGGGTCACAGGATGACGCATTTAGACTGTCTTCTGGTCTGGAACAAACAGGCAACCAGGCAACAGTTACTGCAGGAGACACTGCACTGTGACTGCTTCTTCCTGGAATCCCCGTGTTCCGACCTACATCCTCACATCCTACATGTTATGAGTCAGATGATGTGAGAGAGAGCCTTGCAGAGAGCATCTTTTGAGAATTCTTTGATCCTGAAGTTTCCACTGTTCTGTGCTGTTCCACTGCTCTAATTGTGTCAAGCCAGCTTTTGGGATAAGGCTCTCTGGTGGGCTGACAGCCCACTGGGTAGCAAGGCTGCCCTCACTGCAGAGACTCAAAGTTATCAGTGACATCACGATTGCAAAAGAATAAGAAAACTGTCCTGCTGTGTAATACCCACTGAAATATGGTCACTATTTAACACCTGGACCAACAGTTTTATTTCAAGTTTAAAAGCAAAAGGCAGGAAGCTGTGTCTGCACAGGCATCCAAATTCCTAACAAATTCACCAAAGAAGAGCAGGTACACTCAGATGGTACTCTTTCCCTATGGATAATTTCCTTCCTTAGCTTAATTTCTAAATATAGATCATAAACCATTTACCACCACAAAAAAAAACCCCTAATACACATGGCAGGTGTTCTCCCACCTGCCTGAGGGGGGCAACTGAATGGGCACAGACACCAATGGAAAGAATGGTCTTATTGTACTGCTAATGTTGAGGCAAAACAGAGGTAAAAGGACACACCTGAGAGAACAAGAAGCTTATTACTCACTCACCTTTAGCAACAAGCAAAAATAAGCAAGGTGATGCATCTAATAATTACTGCACGAGAGAGAAAGAACAGTGATTGAGAAAGATCCATCACCAATGGCCTAAATACTTTACCATCATCCAGAGTCTACAATTGCTGGGGAGCCCCTTTTTTCAGTGAGGACCTGGAGAACCCTTCCCAGCAATTGGGAAAATGCCATGCAGTGTGTCCACTTGTAGGTGAGGTCCCCAAGTTCACCAAAAAAAAGCTTTTATAGGCCCAAATCAATCAGTCCAAATGACATGTTTACCTTTTTGTGCAGAAAACACCTGGTTCTGACGGCCCACTTCCCATTCAGCCAGGGCCAGGGCCAGGGCTAGGAGGGTTTTCCCTAAAATATTCTACTAACAAGCCTCTGGGGAAATCAGTTGGGAGGATTTCTTAATGTATCTTACCCAAGGTTACACAAACATCTCTACAACAGCAGGTTTGGGGTTAAGAACAACCAATATAAATGTTTTGATCATATATTTTTAATTAAAGAACCTTGATGGTATTGACAGCATCACGCTCAAGATTCATCTTGTAAGTCAATTTGGTGCTTAGGCCTGCTGTTCAGGCCTTAGCATATCAGCAGGGTACTTCCAGTCCTGATGTCTCCATCAAGCAGGGTTTACTGAAGCCCACAGCACAAGGAATTTTGCAAACATTTCCTTTAGGAAAAATGCAGCGTAGAAAAACAACGAAGCAGAGCACTTATAATCCAAGTACGATATGAGAGGTGTAAACCAGGAAAGCACAAAAAATGACATTATCAGTCTCTTTAAAAAGCAGCAAGATCTGCTGTAATGGTCTATACCTTAAAATGGAGAGTAAATTTAGTAGTAAATCTTACTGAAGGTTAGAATTGTTAGTGTGGAAGGCTTACCATTTGGCTTAAGGTACCCCATGAGCATCATATATGTACTATAGAATTTCTAACATTGTAACAGGAAAAAGACCTGGAAATGTACAAGAAAAAGTGCCTGGGCCTCAGTAACACAGTAGCCTGTTTTAATGGATGACCTGACAGTTACACCAAGCACCAGAAGCAACAACACTTAGAATTCCCTCCAGGTGAGCTGACTTCAGTGCAACACCAGCTGGAAGGACATAAACATCCACTGTTTATGATTAGTGAAGATGGAGCCTAATTACCCTCCCTAGTCTGGATGAAACATTTGGTTCCCTTTAGAACTGGAATTTCTGTAACTTTACAATGGTGGGTTGTGCAGATCTAAATAGCAATCTGAGGTAGGCACAGCTCAGCCTCCCTTGCACTCTGATTCTAAAGACAGCAAAGCATGGAAGGCCCTTGCTACACCTTCCCACAGACACCACACAGGTGAAAAAATCAGCTTTTGCTGGTGATTGCCAGCACAGCTCTTCATTTTCCCAAGTGAATATGTAGTCTATGAAATGCCTACCTGTTAGTGGGGGTGGATGATGCTTCAGGAGGTGAGGGAGGAGAAAAGAAACTGGTCCCATTCTTTTGCTCATTTTCATCATGTACTAATTTGTCATCTTCGTGTTGTTGCTCCAATTTCTGCTCTTCATCTCTTGACAGAACGTGTGCTAAAGATGCAGCCAAGAAGCTGCTCCCTGTACCAAACAGGAAACAAAACCACACCAACTTAAACTTTCATGTTTAGGCTTCAGTGATTAAAAATAAACTTGGAACTGCCTTGGTCTGTCTTTTCCCTAAGGAACTGAGAATAAAAGGCTTGATTGAGGCAAAACAGTCAAAATATGAGCATTCCACTCTGAGAAATCACCACATGCAGGAATTTACATGTTTTAGGGCTGCCAAAATTTGCTTTTCTATCAAAGCTCTTTGGCAGGTATTGGTATCATGTGTTAGCTACTTGAAGTTCAGAGCCCTAAAAAAATGCCAATAATGTAGAGAGACTGAAATGAAAACGATCATACAGCAGCAGCATTAAAAAAAAAAAAAAAAGCCCAAACCACACATACACAGCCCATTCCAAACCCATATAATGAAGAGGTTTGGACTGGATTTATGTAATTCACAGAAGCTGCATGATAAAAAAAGGAGTCTAAACGTGTTTGAAAGAAGAGAAGATGAAGTTCTTTCCTTCCCCAGTGACAAAAGATCAGAAGAAAAACACGAGTTTGGAAGATGAAGTAATCCAAGCATTGTTGCTGCAGAAGAAGATAAAAGGAACAAATCTAGATTTGAATCTAGAACAAGCCTTTAATTAGTAATGGCTGAGTGCCAACAACGCTTCCTCACTGAAGAACTGAACTACTCATTGATTAGGGGCATCATTTCACCAAAGAATCACCTAAGAAATTGTACACTGTCTACTAACTATTCTTTGTTCCAGTAGGGTGCATTGGTTTCAGCACAGACAAAGAGAAAAAGAAAATAGGGGGAAAAAATGAGACAAAACTAGCATAAAAGATCTCTTGTGATATGGATGAAAGTATGAACTTGCTGGTGTTCTCTGTGCTGGGTAGAGCTAGCTGGAAAAGACAGATAGGGAAACATGAGGCTGCTTTGCTTCTGTTTATTCATGCTGTGTTCAGAGAAGTAAAATTTTGATAAATTCTGATGCAAACCACATCAGAAGAATGTGATGCCTCCCTGATTGAAACACAGCAACCATAAAATTGAATATTAGCCGCCAGCAGCACAAGCCAATTCAGAATATTAGATTTTTCCCTTAAAATATTAATCCTAAGCAGCTACAGCTCCACTGCAATACAGTCACAAAAGCTGTATTTTACACATTTTAAAATGCCACAGGGTCCTAGCGGGGGAGAGAGGGGAAGTGCTTGTTAAGTACAAAGCATTCTCTATTCTCACTGTAATTTCCAAGTTGGATATTCAGTTTTAGCTTCTTGGAAACAAAGAGAGAAGCTCAGTCTTAGGTGAACAATTCTCTTTACCTGAGGTTATAGTGGAAACTCGATTTAAACACTGCATGGAGGGACATTGCTTTTATGAAGAATGTTCTCATGCTTGTAGGTGAACCTCTTGTCTCTGCTCATTTCCCCTTGCTGACAGCAGCCAGAGCCAGCTGTATGGCAGGCACTGACATCTCCCAAAAGGCACTCACCTTCTGTCCCTGTGGAATCATCCAGAGGAGGTAAAGGCAAAGAACAGCCACTGCTTCTTTCCATGTTGTTATAGAAACCAGGGATCAGGAGTGTAATGTGCTAAAACAAAGGACAAAACCTTATAAAGCTAAGCCAACTCTCACAGGATGGGGGCAAATGGTAACAATCCATGTCTGTGAACCTGATTCTCACAGACAGCCAAGCAAAAGTGATCCACATGACCAGTGGAGAACACAGAACTGTGCAGCTTGCTTTGGGCTACTTGAAATCCACAGTAGCTCCTCAGCAGTGCAAGTCTTAGCAATTAGAGCACAGGAATTCGTGTGTCATCCTACACCTCATCCACCCAACATGTGGAACACGGGTTCTGTGATGGCAAGGAGTGTAAAAGACAACTTCACAATTCCAGTGGATATGCTGCCACATGTATCAGTCTTCTGTGAGGATTTAAACTTCTTATCTTACCTTTCCCAACAGATCTTTCTTCTCATAGCCAAAGAGCATTAAAGCAAAGCTATCCGAGATGCCGCAGATGATTCCATCTGACTGGACAGTAATAAGACCACTGATGGTGGAGAAAACCACAACTGTAGCACAGTATTGATAGCCTGGGAGAGAGCCTTCTGTCTGTGGAATCTCATCTTTCTGCACTGCTGTTTGCTCCTCCAGATGGCTGACTTCCAGCTTTAAACTGAGAGGAAACATGTTACCCTCTCTGGATTGGCCTACAGCTCGCTGGATCCTGAGGTTCTAAATTAAAGCAAAAAAAACAAGTCAAACAGAAAACCTCTAACTAACCAAATGTCTTAGGTTTAGTTCATTATTTGTATAAAATTACACAGGAATTCTCAGGAAAAGGAGCAGGAAAAGAAAAAAGAACCAATCTTGTGAATATCAAAATGAAAAACATCTGGTTTTTTAAGGATTTTGAATCCAGTGTTGAACTACTATATAAATATCCTGAAGACCAGTCCATGCTGCAGATTTTCAACAAATTAGGCATTCATAAGAAGGCCTCCTTCAACTCCCTATCTGCCCATTTTCATGGCATTTGCAAGACCTGGGTATTATTTCACTCCTCAGACAGACATGACTGAAATGGGCTAAAGAATTCAAACGAATCTTAAAGAGCTTACAGGTGTCTTACAAAGCTAGGATTGGAGAAAACTGTCTTTCACCAGGACAGATTCCAGTGAGAGGTCAGGGCACGGTCCCATCCCTAGTTAGGAACTCTTCAGACAGCAGCTCTACAAATAAGCAGCACACCCTTTTCCAGGGGAATCAGGCTTTCCTCTGGAAAGGCTTTCTTCTGTTATATATGGAGGGAAAACAGCATGCACGTGTATTCCAAATGGGAAAGCTATGGAAGAATGAGGTTGGTGCTCACACTATACCTTTGGGATTTTTTTGCCTAGAGGAGGGATCTGCACTGAAGGAATCAGGTCCTTTATGTGGAGTCCAACTACTGCTTCCAATGTTGGGTAGCCATGGAGATGGGCGTAAAGGAGGTCACAGGATGTAATTTTTCCCTGGTGAGGAAAATGTACAGGATTGTTAAAATTTTAACATTTTAGCCACGGTCCACTCAATATTTTGACAATGGTTTCTTCAGTTATCTAAGCAATAACAGGAAATTTCATTCTGCAGTCCTTTGGTGGACACAACTCCCTCCGTAAAAGCAGACACAGCATAAAACAATATTCCCATATCACTGTGCAGGAAGCGTGCTCTTTGCCTAGGAGAGAAGCAGAGGTGTCCAGCGCTCCTCACTGAACTGTTCCTCAGCAAGATGATCCCTTCACAAGGGCATCCATACCCTAAATTATCAACCCCCTGCCAAACAGACACTGTTGAAGTGTAAGATGGCCCCTGAGGAGGGAGAGTGTATTTTTATGTGGGTTGTCAAACATGTCAAGGTGAGCCACACCAGAGATCCGTGCACAGGTCCTGTATGCACAGCCCTGGTTTCAGGCCCTGCCATGGACACACTCCACGTTCACAACCTGTGCCTGGTGCCTTTCAGGCACCTTCCACTCACATACAAACTCTCACAAACTGCAATCTCTTTTGATCATTAGGAAAACACTTACATCAACAGTGAAGGAAACAGAAGCTGAAAGTCTTTCCACTGGTTCCAGCACAACCACACAACGCTGGGTGTCCTTGCTTCTTATTTGCCTCAGCCAGACCGAGACAGGGATCTTCTCATTGAGGTGGTCAATAACATCCACCTTTCCACAGGATTCAGAAATGGAGACTGTGGCTACTCAGCAAGATTTTCAAACAGGGGCAAAATACTAAGCCAAGATACCTCCCTATCATTATTAGAAAAACTATATTTCTTGACTACTTACTAGTATTTTATGGGAAGAAACACAGTTTTAATACAGAGATTAAAAGGTCCTGAAAATAAATTACCAATCATGCACAAGATGTAGTTGCTTTTGTATCGTCTCGCCCTGCCTCAGGAAGTCTAAAGGCATAAGTCCTTCAGAATAATAAATGGGCCACTCTAACACCTTGCATTCAGTGAGAAGTGCCTCTCAGAGATGCTTTATTTAAGGGATGTCCCATGGTGCTAACGAACGCGACTGCAACACATTAGTTCTTACTTTCAGCAGTTTAATTTCTTATGGGAGGAGATTCTTGTCAGATCAGAAAATGTCTCTTTATCTTACAGCCTGCAAGGCTCATATCAAGAAGCCTTTTATGATTTTTATAGGATCTTGACAGAAGGGTTTATGACTTACTCAGTGATTCCTATTTGGAACAGCTTAGAATAAATGCCTCTATCAGACATTTAATTTTAATCTTGGGTTTCACTGAATCAAACTTAGATCTTTGACCCAATCCCACATCCAGCTGAGGATTCAGGAAGACAAGGCTCTGAGATTCTGACAATTTCAGTTCAAAAATAACACATCAGAAAGAATATGAGCTCATTTTCCAAGGATTCTCTTGGAAATCCCTAACCCTAACCCTAACCCTACCCTAACCACAACAACAGCAAAAAAAAAAAAAAAAAAAGATTTTCCCATGCAGTTCTCTCATAAACAACCACATTCTAGGCAAAATATCAATTTCACTCTTTTGCACCAACTATGGTGTTTTGGCACAAACATTTCACAGTATTTCACTGGCTTGTACCTTTATAATATGCACAATCCAAATTAAGATAACTGAAAATCTATTTTTAAGGACCAGACAATTGGGAACTTTTCCACAATAGACTTTTTCCATGTTAAGCTTTTTTTTTTTTTTTAATTCTAATGTCCCTTAAGTTCTGATTTGGTCAAGTCATGGTGACTATGTGTGTTGACAGCTGCAAGGTTCACATGGGTGTCCCCTTAAATCATCTTCTGCCCTTTGAAATCCCACATCTGCAAACTTTTAAACCAAATAGTTGTGCAAATGACATAACTGCCAAATGCCCACAAAGTTAAGTGTATCAGGAAATTATAGAGAAAATGTTAAAAAAAAAAGAATCCTAAACTAAAGCCTACAAAACCACTCTGTGTGGTGGGAAATATTTCCTTGAACATTTCACATACCACAGTTCCTGAAAACACCAAGGAACATTCAGAGGTTTCTAGGTACTCCTCACCCACTGCTTCCCATGCTTCTTGACCAGATTTGGATATCAAGTGGGACAGCTTCTGACCAATGAGTTCCTGACTACTGCACCCAAGCAACTTGCAAGCTCGGTCATTGGCCACTAGGATCTAGAAAAGAACAGAAAAAACCAAACCTAAACAAAGAATAAAAGCTGAACATTTTTTTTAAGAGCTCATCATCTCCTCAGGTTGTTGCTTTAATGTCTTATAATATCCCTTTCTCTTGGTGGAAATAAAATGGTTCTTTAGAACTCTGAATTCATTATAGATTCTTATTCTAGGACTTATCCCTTGCTCACATATCTTTTTGCTTAAGAGGTTTTGAGACATTGCTTTCCTTTAAGGTTTCCTGCTTTCTTTTAACTGAAAACAGTAACATAGAGGGAACACTACAAAGCTGTATTTGCAAGCAAAATGGGCCCAGGCAAGCCACAAAACAGTATCCAAACTCAAAGGTGTGCAGTGATCATACCACATTGGCAGACTGGAGCCTGTGTAATGGAGCAAGTCAGGAGTCAGGGTCTTTAAAGTAGGCAAGCCTGAGCTGTCAGTTCAAGGTAAAAAATGGTACAGCTCTTTTAAAGTTTTCAGGACCCAACTTTAGATTCCTCTCAGGACAGAAACAGAGAAATTCCTTCCCTCCCAATGCAAATGAAATATTTACTGGGGCAGATAAAGAAATCTTGTGCCACCACAAATACATTTCAGGGTTGGTACAGAGAGAAGGCTTGAAGCACATTCTGCTCTTCCTTTCTTCCCTCATGTCACTTCACAGCTGCATTCTTATAGAATCATTGAATCACAGAATGATTTGGGTTAGATAAGACCTTAAAGACCATCCACTTCCACCTCTCTGCTATGGGCAGGGACACCTTCCACTATACCAGGTTGCTCCAAGCCTTATCCAACCTGGCCTAGAACATTTCCAGCAATAGAAATGGGGCAGCCACAACCTCCCTGGCCTGTTTGAAAAAAGACTCAATACATCCTTGCTTCTGCTGTTGTACATTTTGCTAACCACAACCTGCAATGGAAATAAACTCATCAGTCTTTTGAAGACTACTGAGCTGGAGCAGACTACAAAACACCTTCATGATACCCCGATTCCTTGCAGATACACAAAAGAAAAGCAGCCCTTTTAGCCTGCTATCACACAACCTGTAGCAATTATGGGAAGCTTAGTGCTGCAGGCTCTGCTGGGAATACCTCTGTTGTGCTGGCATCCACGGTGAAGATGGCTTGGTTTGGGTTGCGTGCAGCAGCTGGGAGGTGCTGGCTGGATTCCTCCACAGCTGGGGCATGTAAAAAGGAGCAAGAAGCAGAACTTCCAATGGAAGAAGAGAGAGAGGCAGAATCCCACTGAGCCCATGAGTTACCAATTTTGCTGGTACAAATGTTATGAGCTGTCAGAGAAGACAAACAGTAAGAGCTCCACTTCTCTCCTGTGAAAAGATAAAGGTCAGCAATGTTACTGTAACAGTCTACTACAGGAGCATCAGAGGAATGAATTAGAAAATACAGCTGTCATCTGAAGCAACTGTCAAGTGAATCCAAAATGCGTGTTTCTAGATTTTTAAAGAAACTACAAGAAAATAAAATCAGTAAAAAGGAACTATTCTAATAAATGTATCTTTTTGAGTCACAGCCACTGGAACACAGAAAGTCAGTCCATAGGCTAAAACAACTTGACAACATCCATAAGTTTTATCCAGACTAGTTAACTTCTATTTTCCACTTAGAAGTTTTTAAAATGTTTTGAAATCTCTCAAATTAAAAATGAAACGGTCATTAAATAATTGCAGTAAGTGCTCAAGCTCTTATTAACAACTGCATTAGTTGGAAGCCACTTAATTAACTGTTCACAGTATGTGACATTGAATTACCCATGTCCACACCAATGTTTTAGGCTATGCAGTGCCAACTGATTGCACAAAACTTTTCAAAGGTTCTGCCTGAAAAAAACATTTCTCAGAGAAGCAGTGGTATCTGCAGCCCAATGCCATTGGTCCACTCCCAAATCAGTAAGCTGCTTTGAAGGCTTAGGTGTACTGGAAGAAGCATTATGAACAACTCATCACAAGGACATTTATGTACTGTACACAGTATGAACATGCTCACCACGATAAAACAGGGAGACACATATCTGGACACACTGCAAACTGCAAAGTTCTTCCCATCCTGACAGAATCTGATACAACATCTTTCTCCTCACTTGGAAATTTTTTGTGGTTTAGATAATTATGCAAGATGGGAGGGTGGTCCAGTGGCAGCCAACACAGGTTGCCCAGGGACAAGCACCAATGCAGTGCACCTATCCAGTAATGTTTTTCCTGCAAGCCCTCCCAGCCTGCAGCAATCCATGGCTCAGGTGCTTACTGAACAAGTGCACCCTGGCAGACACTTTTTGCTGTTACCTCTACATTTGAGGAAGGGGAAGAGGAAGATCTGAAACTGCCCAAAAGCTTCATGGGAACTCAGTCTCACAATACTGTGCTCACCAGGCAGTGATGCTCTAAGCTGACAGAGTCCAGAGAGACGATTTTTCCTGCTTTTGTTGCCCCAGGGGAAGGATCTGCTTAGCTTATCAGAGTCATTCAAGCGAGGAAGGACTAAGCCTGCTGACGAAGACAGAAGGCCCCCTTCAGAGGGGCTATAAGCCTTAGCTGCCATGATCGAACTCTGGTTGCCACGCCACACCTAGGGAGCCACCACCACCTGCAACAGAAACAAAGGACACTGAGTCAGACCCACAGCAGGCACTGATGCTGGCAGGTAACGATGCCTTCGAACCCAAGCCACAGCCCTGTAAGTTACGGCAAAACGCTCCTTCTGGAGTGCCCTGCTCTATGTTTGGTCTGTGTGGTTACTACCCAGAGGCGACGACTGACTTAGCATCCTGGCCAGGTGAGGCTTCGAGCCCTCTATGGGATTCACTTAAGAGATGGATTCCATGATCCTTCTGGGTCCTTTCCAACTCAGACGAGTCTGCAGGATACGTGTGACCGACAGGACGCCGCCACCACATTCCTTTCCGTCAGAGCTGCCGAGCACCCGGCCAGTACCCTGTCCCCCTTTCTGCTGGTTTTGAAACCAAGAGCTTTGGTCATTTGGAAACTCATTCCCCGTTTGGAATCAGCAAGTGTAGCGTAGCCTCCCTCCCACCCAGGGTGCCGTCCGGACCCTCCAAGGCCAGTGGCACCCACCACCGGCGGCACCTGTCCGGGCGGGCCAGTCCGGTCACAGCCGCGGCCACGGCTCCCTCAGGGCGGCCCGGCCACAGCCAGAGGACGCGTGGAAATGCCAGGCGGGACTCGGCGGCCGCGGCACCCAATGAGCAAAGGCGTTGTGAGAGCGGCACGGGGATGAGCAAATGGGACGCCAGCGCGGGAGAACGCAAAACAGATCGAGGGCCCGGAATTCCGTGCTGCCGCCAGCCTCCCCTTCCCCGCCGCCGCCACACGCGCTGCCCCGCGCTTCGGCCCGTCGGGACCTGCTCCGAGGGCGGAAAGCTGCAGGCAGAAGGCCCTTCCGCAGGGCGACAGTTATCCTCCGAAGGATTTGTTGGCGGAAGGAGGAGGCCGAAATCAGCGCGTAACGCGTCCGGCCCGAGGGGGACACTGGTGGAGACGGAGCAAGTCCCGGCCCCCTCGCGCCCCTTCTGCAGAGAACTACAGCTCCCAGGAGGCCGCAGGGCACAGCCGGCGCGCGTGCGCGCAGGGCGCAATGGGCGGGGCGCTCCCCTCCCTCTGGGCGCGGCACCTGCGGGCGATTGGCCGCGGCGCGGCGGCAGCGCTGGGCTCTGATTGGCTGCGGTGGCGGCGGAGGCAGTTTCCGGAAGGGGCGGTGGGAGGAGGAGTGATATGGCGGCGGAGAGCGGAGCGGGCCCGCAGGAGATGATGGAGGGTGAGAGCCCGCCGGGGCTGCTGCGGCAGCTGCGGGAGTCGGGGTGGCGCAGCGCGGCCGGCTGCTCCAGCGCCGCCGCCGGACGGTGCGGCTGCCAGCTGCGCGCCGGGGGAGCTTGTGGGCCCTCCGCGGTCGTGCAGCCCCCGTGTGTCCAGCCCCAGGGCCACTGGCCAGGGGGCTAGGCCCTGCCGGGCAGCCGGGCACAGGGGGCCGGTGTGTGTTACCGCGGCGTGGCGTGCTGTCCGGGGGCTCTACGTGCTAGAGGGAGAAGGAGCGGGGTTGTGGAGATGGCCGTGACGTAAAAATAGAGGAAATAAGAAAGAAGCCTTCTGGATGGCGCTGGTTTTCCTTAGTCCCCTGCTGCAACGAGAGCAAATACTGAGGGGGGACTAGCGAGGAGCTTTTTCTGGTCCAGGCCCAGGGTGGCCACCGGAGTTGAGGCTCAGTAAATGTGAAGGGATCTGGCAGGTTGTTCTGGGGAGACGGTTGTTTTTATCTGCGAGGATTTTTTTTATTGGTGCCTTCACTTCTTCGTGTCATTGGTACTATTGTACATGATACTGATTTTTTTTTTTTCCTAAAAGCTCTTAAAATGTAATAGTTCTAACTCCATCTCCGTAATCTTTGGAATTGCACTTCATTGATCTAAGAAATTTCCTTTTTCCTCCAGTCTTCTTCCCAGATTGTTGGTTTTAGGAAGATGTGATGGGAGGAAAAAGTGCACCCAAAATCAAAGTAGAAACAAGGGGTAAGAGGCCTTTTATTTAAGACTAAACCTTTCATTTAGTTAACTTAGGATTTCTACTAACTGCGTAGTCGTTTATGTGACTCCTGGTTATTATATCTGCTTGCTAACTCCACCCCTCTTGCCTCGCCGCTGGGAATCGCCTAATTCTGCCGTTCTGTGTCTCGTACAGTTGATAAGCGGATCGAGTCGGAGGAGTCGGGAGACGAGGAGGGGAGGAAGCAGGCGGTTCGCTTGGTGACAGAGCTCAGCCAGCAGAGCCTGCGGGATGAGCAGAACGGCGAGAACTCCGCAGGTACCGTGTCAGCCTCACCGCCGCCTCCAGGAGCCGCGCGTGTGCACAGCCTGCAGCAGCCCCCGGTGCTCCTTGGGGCTGCGTGCTGGTTACCCGCGGCAATCTGCCCCAGAGCAATCTTCCTGAAGTTTCAATAAATTTTAGCGTTGGCATTGCTAGAATAAAGTTGGCTGCTTTTTATGGAACCGCTAGTATTAGACCTTTGATTTTTTTTTTTTCCTTATTTGTTTTACCCGTCCACATTTCTCTTGGAAATATTTAATGTCAAAATGCAAACTGTCCTTACTGATGTTTTTCTTTTATGGAAATTTAGAAACTTTATGTGGAAAGATGCTGGAAATTTTCATTAGAAGTAACCATGAGAAGCTTTTCATAATTCTGCCTTAATTTATGTAGTTTTTTGCCTGTAGAATTGCCAGGTTCCTCTGGAAAGCAACAAAGACTATTTCTAGATGGATTGAAGGATTCTGTCCATTTTATTTTTTTAATTTAGAAGTTCTAAGACATATCAAAATTGTGTCTTGGAATCTTCTTCGGTTTAAACTTTTCCTCCTGATCTTACTGTTTGTATTAGAACATGGGGTAGAAATACTGGTAGGCTTTTTCAAGCCTGTGAATATTTGATGGAGGGGCTTTCAGTGGTTTGCATAGAACTTGTCAGAGCACATCCATTTCTGCCGACCCTGTGTGGTGATTTGACCCAAGTTTTTGGTGCAATCTGAAGTGTAGCATCATTCTTTTGACAGAGATGTCCATGCGATTATTACTGGTCTGGTTCTGGAAGGGAAACAATGAACCAAATTTCAGTTCTTTTTGGCGATGCCTCTATGGTGGATCCCTCCTCATCTTTACCTCACCCACTGGGATTTGCCAAAGTATTTTTCAAACTAGGAAATTGTTACTAGAATTTTAAATCTCATAACTAAATGCATTCCATATAGGTCTAATTTGTTGTTGATAATTGAAAGCCCCTAAATATTAATAAAGAAATGCTCTTCTATAGGCAGGTCATGGCTATGCATCCTAAGCACTCTGAATTGATAGAATCACGCAGATCAGACAGAGCTTTCCTTTGCATGCCTGGAACCCTGAGTGTTTGCTCAGCTGGCATGATTTAGACGTGTGTTGGAGGTTGTATTTTGCACATTGTTCCCCTGGGAATTCTATGAAAGGAAATACAGAATTGATGCACTTTTACTCCAGTGAAAGCAAGAAAAACACATTCAGATTCGTTTGCTGAATTACATTTGTGTACTGTTTAATATAATGACTGCATTGTTACTTTTTCCAGACTGTAAGCATTCAGAAAACTAGGGCAGGAACCAAGCAGAGGAATAATTTTCGAATATTTGAGAATAGTTTCCACAGCCAGCTTTGAGTTTCTCAGCTGAAAGGAAAATGAACAGTTTTTCACATTTTTTTCACAGAAGATCTTAGGTAGAAAGAGCTTGAGCAGCTGAAATTTCAAATTCATCATTTAGCTAATTCTCTGAGGAGTAGAGCCCCTGGTTAGAAAGCTTATAACTGAGCTATTTATAATATTCTTCATGCATATGCACTTAAGAGGTGTAGTTAGGCTTTTTGTTGCTTGAAATGCTTGTGGTACTGTGAACTTATGTAACTCAGTAATGACTGTTCGTGCTGTGGAATTTGGGTTTTCTGAATGGTGGATTTTTTTTTTTCTACCTCAGCAAAGGCATGTGGCTTGCAGGCATAGGTTACACAAAAATTCAATTAGGAAACTTCACTGCCACGGTGATGGTTTTTCCCCTTGAGAAACATGCAGCGTTGAAAAGTGTGGTGGAGTAAAGCAATTTGCAAGGGAGATTGCAGTCCTGGCTGTAAAGTGCTGGTAGGAGGGTCACTTTAGAGTTTTTATATCCAGTCAGTTCATAAATAAAATTACATATAAATGACTGTAAATTTGCTAGAACCATTTCTCTCTTCTTTTTATTTTTTTGTTCTTTTTCTGTTCTTTGAGAGAAAATGTATTTTAACATTTTCATATCAACACTGATTGACAGCTGATAGCAGATACACATCTCACTCAGGCTTCTGTGTGCTTTATACACAGTACAGTATATGTATGTATATGACAGTTGGCTTTATTACACAACAGCAGTGCCTGTGTGTTCAGTTTTAAATGTATTTTATTTTAGTGAGTTTGATATGTATCCTGTAGGATTTGGTTTTGCACCTTTAGATTTGAGTGCTGTTTTCCACGCTGGCTGTCATGAGTGGTCTCTCAAAGCCATGTGTCAGAATTAAGAGGAGCTACCCTTTGACAGGCCCCTGAATGGAGCATTTAACACGTGACCTAAATCAAATGCTTATAAGTTAAAATATTCAACCTTGCTAGCCAAACAAAGAATTTTTTCTACTTGATTGGGTTTTTTTTTAGTGAAGACTTTTTTTTTTTTTTACCAAGTGCATGATTGGCTTTTCTGTTGGGCAACCTTAACGTCTTGAAGGACTTGAAACTCAGAAAGTTCCTTCACTGTGAACACTAAATTACTGCCAGTGTGACTCAATGCAAGGAGCATGATTTGGATTTTTTTCATGTGATATCTCAAAAAAACTGTTGTTCCAAACTTGGGCACTGTTCCTGTGGGCTGTAAATTCAGCAAAGACTGCTTGTTTGGCTTGGAGCATTTCTCTCTGAGAGTCTTTCACCCAAGAAACAGGTCAGAGAGGTACAGTCTTGACAGCAGCAGGGTAGGGTCCCACTCCCTTGCTGAAGTGCATAGCTCCTGATCTGTAACTAAAATAAGGAAATGCGAGTGTTGCCCACTGTTAATTGCTGACAGGCACCGTGTCTGTGTGCCAGTTCTGGTGGCATTTCTATCCTGCTGGCCAACGTTCCCAAGCCTACCAGCTTGTTTTGCATTCCCAAAATATAATTTATGTTTCCTGCTAATTTGTGCCGTTAAAAAAAAAAAAATTAAAACATGAGGATTGCTTTTTCAGTCTTAGCTTCTGTGTATCAGTTCAGTAAATCTCTTTCCTGTTTAAACACCCAGGCAAGAGCAACAGCTCCAATACAGGAAGGTCAGGGATGATCTGTGGACCACCAAACCCTTGGAGTTGGATGGCAGCATTAAAAATGGTGGTTCTGGTACTGTTTGTGCCTATGGTACTGCTTGCAAGGCCAAGCATTAGTAGGAGAAACACTCATTAAACAGGAGCACTTGGCATTTGCAGGGATGTTGTGACCATGCTGAGCTGTGAAAGTAGTCACTGAGTGAGCTTGCATCCATGCAGGAGTTAGTGCAAAACCTCTGGGATGTGGCAGTAATTAAAGTTGCTTTTGGATTTTGATTTTTGGTAGTACATACAGAAGCTCTGCACGTGAAGTGAAAAAAGCTTGCATGTTGTATGCCAGTTTTGCAAAGCTGAATTAGACTTGGTTTTTCTTCAGAAATTGATGCAACCAGCACGCCATCTCCAACAAACGGGAATTGGCATGAATTATTCAGCATGAATTCTCCAGTAAATTTCCCTCCCTCATGTGCTGTGGTAGAAGCACAGCAAATGCTGGGGTGTGTTCCAGAGCTATAAAAGCATTTTCCAAGAAAATTCATGCAGTGGGATAAACAGTGTTGTCTGGCATAGCAGAGTTCAGCCAAACAAAGGGAGATCCATGCAGAAGTGTTCACAACAGTGACATAAAGTGGCAGTGCTAATGAAAAAAAAGCTGGAATTTGGGATTGCTGAGATGCTTGTTCATCCCTGGTCATTTCACTAGACAGTTAAGATTCCTTCTTGGCAGGGTTTTATTATGCTGTCAGAGGAGCACAGACACTTTGGATGGTGTGTCTTCAGAGGGATGATGGCCCTAGGTGTGAAGGAAAGGCATCCTGCCCAGCCTCGAGCCAACAGTTTTCAGCAGCCACACAGGCAGGTTGGGCAAGGTGCTGATCTGTGTGTCTTTTGCATCTGAGCATGAAATTTTGCTGTTAAGAAAGTTTTTTTTTTCCCATAACTAGCTGTCACATTGAAAACCAAATAGGTGAAGTGTGGTTTTAATGAAGCAGAATGTGTGAACTGTGCATCTCATGTGTTTGTTCTCCCGAGGAGCATCTGCTCTCTAGGTCTCCCTGGATGTCAGCTGTTACCCCACCTTTAGCTGTGTGGTACAGAAGTTCATCATGTATTTGCTTCTCCTGCAGGAGAAGCGGAGACACCAGTGGACATGGAGACTATTAGCCTGGACCCAGAAGCTGAGGTAAAGGCAGATTTTTGTCCTTACGGGCTTTATACGGCAGGAAGCAAAGGTAGGCAAAGGCAAGTATTGAAACCTGGTTAAAAGATCTAATTCTTCTGAAGGTGCTGGCTGCTGTGATCCTCCCCAGAACTGATCCAGAGCCTTTAGACTAGAAGTACAGATGTTTTATTCTTGATCGCTACCTGAAACATTTTGTTCGTACTTCAGAATTTTAAATTAAGCGTAGAGGCACTGAAAGTGTCTGTGCTGCCAGAGGTACTGCTACAAGCTTCAGAGAGTGTGTTCAGTGAGCTGTGTGCTGCTGTGAGCCCTGTGATTTGGAACTGGCACAGTGACTTACCCAGCCCAGTGCCTTGGCATCAGCAGCCTCGTGAGCCTGTTAGCGGCAGAGTGTTTGAGCTCGGGTGGGGAAGTGCTCCCCTTCCTCTAGCCTTGCAAAACTGGAGCATCTGGGGCTGAACAGCACAGATGGGAGGTGCCTCAGCTGATTGCCAGTGCAGAATTAACATTCACAGAACCACTGGTTGTTCAAACTGTCCAGTGGTTCCTGCTCGTCTGAGGCCTGGGACTGGAAATGGCAACTTGAGTTCCAGTTAAGCCCTAGCAAAGTAGGTAAGAGGACTTTATGCAAAATTTTATTTGTGCAAGAATTTTTCCATCTCAGTGCATTTCTGAAGATTTCTAATTTTGGCAATTCTTGGAGGCTCAGGAAAGGGCTGTTGCCTTTTTGCAGGTATTGCATTTGCAGTGGACAGGTTCAGGCCATGTGCCTCACCTGTGGTGGTAAAATTATGTGTCAAATCCACTTTACAAGTGCTCTTTGAAGGGAAGTTTTAATGAGCTACACCTTTTGTAAGACTGTCGTTTCCTTAAAACAAAGTACCAGGTTGATCTTTAAAGACCAGATTTGTTTTGAAACAACTGCTAAATCCCCACATTTCTCTTTAAGGATGTTGACTTGAATCATTTCCGAATTGGGAAGATTGAAGGATTTGAGGTGCTCAAGAAAGTGAAGGTAACAGTCCTAGGGAATAGAGAATGCCTCTTGGAACTGGGGGTTTTGTAGCTCTAACCTATAAGAGGACAAATACAGAGCCTCTTTTTGGCTGAGATTTAGTGAGTTCACTTCGTTTTTAGCTGAAGAAGGTTCACCTATTTGTCAAGTAGTAATAAAAATCCTGGGATTTTGCAAATTTGTTTTGGAAGTGGATGAGAGACATCCTGGGCTAGCACAGCAGACTGAATATAGAATAACGTGGATGGGAAAGGATCTCTGGAGGTGTCCAGTAAAGCCCTCAGAGCAGGCCCAGTTAGAACATGTTGCTTAAGGCCTTCTCCAGTTAAGCTTTTGAGTATTTCCATGGACAGAGATTATGTAGCCTCTCTGGGCTGCTGTTACAGTTCCTGACCATTGTGGTTGAAAGATTTCCTTCTGTAGAATTGGAGTAAACCAAGAAAAGATTGTATTTAAAAAAACCAGACAAAAACAACCCCCAACAAACCACCAACAACCACCCAAATTCCCAGTAAAACTTCATGGGGAAACCCTCACACACACCCCTTTTTGTCTGGAAGCCTAAAGGCATGACATGCAATCCTTCATATCCATTTTCCTGTTTCTCTCTAAACTTTTCCTCACCCATTAGACTCTGTGTCTCCGTCAGAATTTGATTAAGCGCATTGAAAACCTGGAGCAGTTGCAGACCTTGCGAGAGCTGGATCTCTATGACAATCAAATTCGGAAGATTGAGAACTTGGAGTCCCTGGCAGAACTCGAGTGAGTCCAGGGGAATCACCAGGATTAGGCTGGGGGTGGTTTGCTACTCACTGGGTTACTTATGCTGTACTCATTCCAGTGTTTATCACCCAGGCCACTCTCAGAATTTGTTTTGGTGCTCTGTGAAGGATGTCTGTTCTCCACTGATATTTAACCTGTGCAGCAAACTGTTTTCATTATCCTGAAGCTCCCCAGGGACAGGCAGCTGGAAATGAAACCTGTGCTGTATAAGGCACAGTGAGAATGGCAGGTGGTTGCAGCTCCCACTCAGGTGTGGGAGCTCTCAGCCTCCCTTTGCTCCCTTTGCTCTTGCAGCTAGAGCTCTGTGTAACAGGTTTTTATTCCTGCAAAAATCACAAGAGCTTTCAGGAAAGGTTATGATTTTTTCTTTTTAAGAGTGTTAGTAAAGGAGTAAGTACCCTTCCAAGTTTCTGAGTTGCTGGCACTTGTCTGGGATCACTCTGGAGATACATTACAAAACTGTTCCCACTGGGGTGAGGACTGGCCTACTTCTTACAATCACAACTGCTTCCTGCCCAGGGGAGGCCTTGACATGGTCCTGTCAGAGGCAGATCTTGTAGGCAAGTACCTTTCCCAAGGAAAATGCAAATTGGCTTCCTCCCACAGCAGCAGCTCCATGGCTGGTCAAAATAATGGCTGTCTTCTGCAGATGATTTCTTTTTTTGCTAACACGCTACAGAAGTATTTTGAAAGTTATATTTGTTGTATTTTCTGATAAAAAGACATGACACTCATGACTTTGGCTTCAAGGCCTAGCAAAGGCTTGATCTCTGCAGACAGTGAGAGATACCCCACCAATTTACAAGTGCCTTTTTCAGAATCCTCCGTGCCTGATGGACTGATGACACCTCTGCTTTGTTTTACCTCAGGGTCCTGGACATCTCCTTTAATGTTCTGCGACACATTGAAGGACTAGATCGGCTTACCCAACTTAAAAAACTCTTCCTTGTCAACAACAAAATCAGCAAAATTGAGAATTTGAGCAACTTGCAGATGCTGCAGATGTTAGAGTTGGGGTCCAATCGAATTCGGGTAGGTTTGCTCTGTGAGGTGTTAGCTGGAGAGTTTTGAGCTCTTTGGCATGAGATTGGCAGTTCCTGAAAGTACAGGTTTGATTTGCAGTTTTATTTTGCTTTTTATTGTTCCAGCTACTCACTGTGCTTATTGCTGTGCATGCTGGAACCTTTCATTATGCATTAGTGCCTGGCTTCTAAATCACTGTTTGTGAATTTTTGTCTTTAATGAACTCGTGAATCCCCTGTGTGTTTCCTTTTGCAGGTGATGGTTGCTTCTATCAAAACTAGCAGTTGTTTTCTCTTACATTTCTGCAGTCTGGTGCTGAGGCAATCAAACCTCTTGAATGCAAAATGAGTTTGATTTGCAGGTGCAATTGACAGCCAGCTATGGCAAGCAGTCTTGTTTAGGAAAAAGATTTTCTTGAGGCTTTGCTCTGAAATGCCTTTGAAACCTTAAACTTGGTACTGTGCTGCTGATTGCTTTTGGGTTTTATTGTGCAGTTTGTGACTTTTTCAATTTAAAATATGTGCCACTTACAGGAGAGCAGTTCTGAGTTGTCTCTCCTAAGGTGTGATTCTCTGTATTTGCTCAGTTCATAAGAGAACTGGTCAGACAGATGACACAAAAGACATGCAACATGCAAAATAAGCTTTTTTAAAAAACCTTTTAAATTACATGCTCTTTAGAAAATACTCATAAAAGATGAGGGCATTTCAATCAATGTGGTGTAAGTTGGTGCTGCCCATTTATAGACTCTGAGAAATTACTTGTTATGATGAAAGAGGAGATTAGGAAAAGATCTATTTGTCCTTTTTATTTCAGGACTTGTGGAAGTACACTTTTCTTTGTAGAAAAGAAGGAAACTTTGGCTATTAAAAACAGCCTTCTAAGCTAGAAATGTGTGCTGCTTTTTTAAAGAGGAAAAAATTTGGTTTGCTCCTAAAGCTAAACTGGATTGAATTGTTTTCCAGGAATTCCTGTTTTGGAAATGAAATTATTTAAGGGAATAAATCTAGAGTGTGAGAGCATCAGCCAGGCCAGATGAGGGATTAGTAACCTTGGAGTTCACATAGGATAGGGGAACAGGAGTTATGGAGAGAAGCACTTGGCTGTTTTCAGAAGCAGAACAGGCTCAGCACACTGATCCTTACATTACAAAAGCTGTGTTAAGCAAAGCTGTACTGTGTTCTGTATCTAAGCATCATTATCTTCTGAAAAAAAAAGAAATCCAGCTAGATTTCTGAATTGACACTCAGGCAGTACATTGTCAGTAATGTCAAGCCAAGGAGTATCTTTTTAACAGTGAGGTCAGATTTATTTTGTGTGTATTTTCTCAGTGTTGAGCCTGAGCATATTAACAGAACAAACAAAAAAAACAACCCTGGAATTGTCACTGTGTGGGTAACACAAGCTTCTTAAATTACTTTATTTCGAGTGGGGGTTTTTCTGTTTGTGTGTTAATTCAGTTCTGACTGCTTCAAACAGCAGTGCTCCATGCTTCTATTTGCTTTATTGGAGTGGGTAACCTGTGACTTGTCTTGACAGAAAGAAATCTCATGCTGTCTGAGGGCACCTGTGCTGGCTTTCTCTTGGTGTAGGGTGCCTTGGCTCTATGCTTTACAGGTGGACATGTCCTTAACTCTTTAGGGTACAAGCCTGTGGACTCCTCAGACAGTGTTCTTGGCTCTGAGGTGCCTGCCTGACTGCTTCCCTGTGCATTAAAGCTGTTCTTACCTGCTCTGCTGCACCCTCAAACCTCTTGGAGTGCCCTTATCTTGGAATCCCTCATGACTTAGCACTTTCTGCTCTGTTTCTTCTGAATGAATGGTGGGGAGCAGAACTTCATGCTTGAGCTGACATATTTAATGCTTTTTTCTTAAAGTTGGACTGAGACAACTATAATATAAGCACTTCTTTGCTTGTTCCTTAGATTTTTGTTCCTTCATGTCCATCTGTTCCATTCCTCTCCTTGTCCTGAGTCATCAGCATTTCCTCTTCAGGGCTGGGGAAGCTGCCAATGAGCAACAAATCTATCACTTTTCTTGCAAGGTCAAAACACGGCTAAGTCCATAGGCTGGAAGAGGGGTGAATGCAAATTCGAGCTGATTAACGCTGTGTGTTCAGTCTTTTGGCAGCTGTGGGATAGAAGCTGAAAAGCTTCTAACCTTTCCTGAGTGTCCATCTTCTTCTTCCTCCTCGTGTTATTACATGCACAGGTAAACACACACACACAGAGTAATCCAAGTGGTTCTAGGACTGAGTGGCCTGGCTCACCAGCACTACTGCTTTGAAACTTTGGCAGGCAAGAAGCATGTGGAACAGCTGAGATGTCACAACCCACCTGAGCCCAGACACACAGTTCTGGCTGTGTCTGTGTCCATAGTGTTGTTTTACTTTGAGCTGAAGTCTGGTTGTAAAATCCTTGTCGCTTTTAACAGCATCTCAGGTTTTTAATTCAGAGGCTTTTCCCTGCAAAATGAGTGTTTCCTTTTGTTTGCAGGAGGCTTTTCTCTTTTTTTTTCCCCATTTTTGCTCTTCTGTTCGTGCTTTCTCCTTTCCTTTGTAATATCCTTGATGCTTCACAGAGATCCTTATTTTCTCTTACTGAAGGCTGAGCTCAGGCTAAACTGGTACAGTGTCTGTATTCTCCCAGTAGCATGTGTATTTAAAAAGTGTGCATCACTCAGACTGCTGTGGCTGTGTTCTGCCAGACTCATGACTGTATGGCCAGTAGTTCAATCTATTAACACATTCACCTGTGAGACAATTAACTTTGCTTATGGCAGAGAAGCTGAGCTGCCTCTGTGTTATGCAGTCACTGATGTGCAGATTAAATTTACAAATTGTGTTTTTTCTTCCCAGTTTCTCTTTCCATTCACAAGTGACAGATTTTTCTTGCTTCACAAATGAGTATCTTCTACCCAGGATACACCACATGGTTGTAATGTGGCTACGGAATAACAGCCACATGTACCAGGTGGAGTTTTGCATCACTGCAATAACACTGTTTCCTCTGGTCATTTCACAGGCAATTGAAAACATCGACACCTTGGCCAATCTTGACAGTCTGTTCCTTGGAAAGAATAAAATCACCAAACTCCAGAACCTGGATGCGCTGACAAACCTGACTGTGCTCAGTATACAGGTACTGGTTGTGTTCTGAGGAGCCTCGGTGACCTGAACCACCCTGGGATTTAGGAGCAGCTCTTCTGAATCACCAGAATGGTTTGGGTTAAAGCCCATCCCATCCCACCCCCTGCCATGGGCAGGACACCTTCCACTGTCCCAGGCTGCTCCAAACCCCATCCAACCTGGCCTTGGGCACTGCCAGGGATCCAGGGGCAGCCACAGCTTCTCTGGGCACCCTGTGCCAGGGCCTGCCCACCCTCTCAGGGAAGAATTTCTTACTAACATCTAATTTAAAGCTGCCTTCCTTCAGGTTAAGGCCATTCCCCCTTGTCCTATCACTACATACCCTTGTGAAAAATCCCTCTCCAGCCTTCCTGTAAGCCCCCATTAGCAGGTCTGCAGTGTTAGGGTCAAACCCCTGTGCTGGAGGGAAGTGTGATATTCCTTGTGTTGTTTTTTTTCATCCTTTCATGCTATTCAAGATTGACAGACACTGATAAAATTATAAAACAAATATGCGATTTTCATGGAAGAAAGAACAGGAAATGAATGTTATTCTCTATTTCCTTCCTGAAACACTGTTTCCTAATGTATTACAATAACATGGAAAGTGTTACTCCAGGGAATCCGTTCAATGACAGTGGCTCAGTGTCACTGCCTTCCTACTGAAGAGGCAAGAAATGTGAAGAAGCCTTTGCTAAATGCAGTCTGTCATTAACGAGCTTTTGAAAAAGCTTCTTCCTTTTTAAAAGGTGGAATAAAAATTACTCAGCTAACTTCTTTCACCGAGTCTCCTTCTTATCCATATGACAATGCTTGTGCATCATTGTAGTATCTCTTAAAGCTGTTGGCAGGACACACTGGCTGCAGGCTGTGGTACCTGTATGCACCATTATTCCATAGGACATCAAGGATTAGCTACAGCAGAGTGCACTGGAATTAAGGTGCTGTGACTTCCTCCCTGACCTTCCCGTTTATAGAGACCTGCAAAATGAACGCTCTTCATGCACAGGCCTGCTGTTTGTAAAGACACCAAGCAGAAAACTTTCAGGCTGCAACTTTTGTTGGGAAGGTTAGTCTGATTCTTCTGGAGACTGGGACTCCCATGGAACTTCCTTATGCACCAGTGATGCAGAGATCAAACATCTGAGTTCACAACATCAGTGTGGGCCCAAGCAGGCTATTTCCCCTTCCCAGCCATTCTTTAGAGAAATTATTTTCCCCCAGTGAGTCCCATGGGTTTGGGTTTGTTTGGAGTGGCACTAAACAGCCTGCTGCCCTTGCAGAATAACCGTCTGACCAAGATTGAGGGGCTGCAGAGCTTGGTGAATTTGCGGGAGTTGTACCTCAGCCACAACGGCATCGAAGTCATCGAGGGACTGGAGAACAATGTGAGCAGCCTTTTGCTGACTGGTCAACACAACTGTTACCCTAAGCTGCTTGTGGTAGTGGTTTTTCTAGAAGTTTTTGTTCCTTGGTTTCCCCAGTTGCATGTGGGTTCCTGAGTCTCTTGAGAGATCACAAATATCCAAGTATTTGTTATATGTTAAAATATCTCATGTGGGTAAAGCTCCTCCAGATATTCTGGAGCAGAATTATTTTCATGACATGGGGAAGGGAAGCCCAAGATGTGGCTGAATCAGTGGCCTGGCTGATGTTCAGCCATGGGAAGACACAGCTGGCTGGCTGCTGCAGCTTTTCAGTGCATAAACATGAGTGCTTTTCAATAGGAAAAAACTGGAGCTAGGAGTGAGGGAGGCCAGCCATGGCATGCAGCTTGCCTTCCTGTCAGTGTACATGTCCACCTTTCTAGAGGGAATGTATTTCATGGAAGCCTGTGTCATTTGCATTTTCACCCAGCAAAAGCTTTTCTAAAATTGTTGAGTTTCCTGCTGCTAAGAGTTTGTTCCACTCTGCTGCTCAAGGGGACGCTTGGGATCCGATTTTTAATCCTCCTCTTAATGTACTTTGAGGAAATCTCACTTTTTAGGAGCCCTTGGCTGGCAGTTGCCATCCAGCCTTCATTTCTGTCACATGGCTTCTGTGGCGGTCAGTAGCCCAACTTATTTGAAAACAATCTTCCGTGTTCTGTACAGGCAGAAAGAGTTGAGCTGAGTGTGAGCAGCTGGCAATAATGTGTCTGCTCCTGACAGTTTCCAGCTCTGGGCCTGAGAAAAGTGACACAGAGAAGATGGAAGGGAATCTGATCTAATAAATTTGTGTTTGCTTTGTCTAGAACAAACTCACAATGCTGGACATTGCATCCAACAGAATTAAGAAGATTGAGAATATCAGTCACCTAACAGAGCTGCAGGAGTTCTGGGTAAGCACAGGCCAGAGCTGTTCCCCAAAATATCTGTACAACAGTGAGGGAAACCCTTCTGATGGGCAGCATGTAAACCTGTGTGCCTTGGAGTGAACTCCTCTAGTTCTGGTGATCAGCTTTGAGATCTTGACAGACTGCATGGATAGAGTGTGTGGTGGTTTTCCCTAGGGAAAGGGCAGAGCTTAAAAATTTCTTTGCTGAGCTTTGCTGAGTGGTAAGAAGCCTGAGTCTCCCTAGGAAATGGGCCCTGCCTTCTCACTCAGGTTGGTTATGAAACAGCCCCACGTGTCCTATTTCTGCAGCTCATCTTTCTGTAAGTGAACATGACAGAGTAACAGGGGGAGCACAGAGCTTGTCCACAGCAGAGCTGGTGTGTTTATGGTGTTACAAATATGAAGAAAATGGAGCCATCTCCTGGTTCCATTCTTGTGTGGCACAGATCACCTTAGAGTTGCTTCTGTTTCTTCCTGGCACCCTGAATTGCTGAGCTCTTCAGCTTTCCTAAGTCAGGTCAGGAATTTCACAGAGATAGCCTGTGCTGAAGCATCAGTACCATGCCGTGTTTGGGAGCTGTGTACAGATCTGCTCATGTGAAAAAATGGAGAAGAAGCAGCAGATGTTGATGAGCTGGTATTTGCTGCAGCTCTTGTTTCTGCACTCAAGGCTGAGAAAAGGAGTTGTGCTGTATAATGTCTGTCATTTGGAGTTATTTAAACTCTTGGGCAGATGCTGAGAGAAAAGGATTGGAAAGCAGCCTCAAATGAAACCCAGCTAGAGTCTGGAGTGCAGGCTCCTTAGATTGTTTTCCTCATGTTGCAGTGTGGCTTAGGAGACAGCTGGCAGTGTTACCTGTCCATGCCTGCCTTTAACCCTGTAAGGAGCAGGACTGAGGAGCCCATTTAAAGTGACATCTTTTGGGCAGTGGAAGGGAGGCAGTGCAGTGTGGCTGCTGTGGGGCCTGTCCTGATCCTGTGCAATGTCCTCCTGTCTTTGCTGTTGCTCTGCTTACAGGAGGTGTCTGCTCTGGTGGCACTTGTACTGAAAGGACAGGCCAGATCTGAACCTGGCTGGATTCCTTTGCAAAAACACCATTGTGGTTAGAGTTCTCTGTCAGAGCAGAGCACTGGCCAAGCTCTGTCTGCTGAGCATGGACAATGCCCTCCCAGCTTTGTTTCACTTCAGTGCTATGTTTAAAGAAACTCACTTGTTTGCAAAGGAGCAGGGCAGAATTTTCAATGGAAACCAGTGTTGTATCACCCAATTTATGTTTTTTTTCACTGACTGCACAGTTGAAGCCATGTAAAAATGTCCTTCAACTCTTAAAGTAAACAATTCAAAATCCTAGACACTGTGATAGTCTTCTAGCAGTTTCCCAGTAGCACATCCCCAGTGGAGGGACTGGGACATGTGAAGGTTGAGTGGCTTGGCTAAAATAACATTGTGATGAGCTGTGGCAGAATGAGACAATGCAATGAGTTTTTTTATATTTTATTTGAAGGTGGCATTGCTGCAGTGACTCTGTCTCAGGGTTGAACAGCATGTGGCCACCTTGCAGCTTTGCTTCCTTGTTGGACAGCTGAAGCACTCATTCCTTTGTGTGGAATTGCTGAGCCAACAATAAGGCAGGAGAAGAACCCAAATCAGAGAGCTTGGCATTTCCTCTGGAGTGTAGAAGCAGTTTTGGCAGGGAAATTTATGTAGAAGAGAGAGGAAAATGTTGCTTTTCTTGTCAGTTTGGGACTTTTTTTAATGTTTCCTGAGAAGTCACAAAAGCAAAGATGGATGTTACAGTGGAAATAAATTATGATACAAAGATTTCCAACCCATAAATGCACAGTGGAGCGGGAGATGGTTTAGAGACTGCAGGGTCTTTCTCAGCCTAGTGGTCAGACTGGATCTGCTGTCTGAAGGGTGGAGCATCTGCCCAGCAGCCAGGGCAGCGTGAGGGAGTTGGGTTTAGTACTGAAGCCTGGGAAGTGAGACAGGAAAGCTGATCTCAGAGCTCCTCTCAGAGGTTCCAGGGGAGGAGGGATCTTGTAGACAAGGTGTTGATAAGCCTGAAGCCTGTGTAGCAGCGGTGCCCTGGGGGCAGGGAGACAGCACCACGGCTGCTTTCCTGCCAGCTGGGGCTGCCTGTGG
This sequence comes from Rhipidura dahli, assembly GCA_013399225.1. NCBI lineage: Eukaryota > Metazoa > Chordata > Aves > Passeriformes > Rhipiduridae > Rhipidura > Rhipidura dahli. The sequence continues at coordinate 108,533 of VXAC01004453.1, read as the reverse complement.
GTGTGACCATCCATGCCTGTGTGTGTGCTCTGCAGATGAATGACAACCTCGTTGAGAGCTGGAGCGACCTGGATGAGCTGAAAGGAGCCAAGAACTTGGAGACTGTATACCTGGAGCGAAACCCCTTGCAGAAGGACCCCCAGTACCGACGCAAAATCATGCTGGCCCTCCCCACTGTCCGGCAGATCGATGCCACATTCGTTCGATTCTGAGCCTCTTGCTGCCCTCTCTCTCCTGCCCTCCTCCAAGGAATGTCCCAGCGGGGTTTTTTATCCACTCACCACTCCCCAGGTCTTCAGTACACTGACACACACAGGGCAAAATAGTCAATAAAAAGCACTGAAACCAGATCTTGTGTACAATGCACTCATTGTTTTTGAAATGTTATTATTATTATTAAATCTTAACACAAGAGCCTTCACTGTGCCTGTGTTTTTTGTTTTATGGGGGAGGTTTTACCTAGAAAGTGTTTGCAGCAGACTGAAGTCATGGGAGCCACTTGCTGGCCGCTCTTGACTCTGTGACACACATCCAGGTTAGGAATGTCCTCCCAAACACCACATCCAGGCTCAAGAGTGGCCTGTAAAAATGTGAAAGAAGATCTAATGAAGATCCCCAGCCAGGTTAGTGACCAGGTGTGAATCTGTCCTAAATACCTGGTGCTACACCGTGGGGCTGCAGGTGGAGTAGCCTTTTTGTACTCAGGTTCTTAAACACAACTACAAAGTCATGAGAGCATTGGGGCCAAACTGGTATTAATATATTAATGGTGAGCAAGGTCAGGGTTTGGTAGCACGTCATTGCAGGCTGTGTTTGCCATCAGAAAATACAAATCCCATCCTGCTTCCACTGAAGATGGCAGTGTGGCATTGCTGTCCCTCTGCACCCATGCTTGGTCTGGACTATCGAACTGCATCTCTCCAGCAGCTGAAAATCTCCTGGAAGCATTTGCCATCTGCTGCTGTGTTTGTCCAACAGGCATGTCCAGGGGAACAAGGAGAACACAGGAGTGGTGCTTGCAAATTTGCTCTTGGTGGTAGCTTGATTCATTCTGATCTGACATGGGTTTTAATCTTTGAAAGAAGGGAGTGAATTCCTTCTTCAGCTGGAGATCAGGAATATTAAGTAGGACAGTGTGGCCCTGTAAAAGATTTTAGTTCCCCTTTGTGGGCCATGTTATGTTTGCTCACCGGCAGCTCTGCCATGGATTGGGGTGCTGCTGGAGGTGGGGTGGTGACTGGGCTTGGCTGGGGAACCTGCACCCCACCATGCCACTGAACTGGGAATGGGGTGACATGAGGTGCTCTGAGTCCCCCAAGGTGCCCTGAACTCTCCCTGGAGACTAAAAGCAGGATCTCAGTTACTCTGTGGCCATTGGTGCTTTACCCCCACACTGTTCTGGGCTGGTGATGTGTCCCTTGGCTGGCAGGCAAAACACAGCTGACATTTTCCCCAGAGTTGCAAAAACCAACACAAACTGGTTTGTTGTAGGTGTGAGGTCAACACTGCTTAAGTCTTCCCTGGCACCCCAAAATCCTTGTGCCTTGGCTGGGCACCAGCCCCTCCAGGGTGCAAGAGGGACCTGCTCCCCGTCACTGCCTCTCCGTGAGTCCCACTGAACCCTCCTTGCTCAGGGCCACCCAGGGCCCCACCTCCAGCTCAAACAAGGGCAGGGCCTCCTCCAGGCTGCTTGGAGGAAGGTGTTTCTAAAGGGGGAAGGTGCCTGCACACCCATCCACCCTCCTCATCATCCTCCTCATGTCCCCAGGCTCTGCCCCTCCTGCACAGGGAGCCTGGCCACCAACAGGAGCAACAGGTGTCACTTCCCACTCTGTCCCCACTGGAGGAGAAGCAGCATTAGGGTGGGAGGACCCCTCTGCCCTGTGCCTTCTGGCACTCAGATCCTGCTGTGTGGGAGGAACAAGCAGGGCAAGGGCCTGGGCAGCAGTTTTGGGGGTAAAAGCTGCCAGTCAGGGGCTTGTGGTGGGAGCTGTGGGAGAGGGGCAGAATGCAACAGGCCCCAGTGCTTTCATCCAGCTTATCAAACAGTGCTTGGCCCTGTGGGTGATTCCCCACCACGCTCCCTCCCCAGCTCCACCATGGGGCTCAGAGGTGCCTGTTGGGCTGCTGGGGGGGTTGGAGGTTTTTGTTGCTATCTGCCACGAGTGATAACCAGATGTTGTCCCCAAGGAGTGCCACTGCTGGGCTCTCTGGAGAGCTGGGGCTGTTGCCTCCTCAGCAGACGTTTATGTCCACAGGCTCCAGATGTCATAAGGAGTTCTCTCTGTGGTGGAGGGGTTTTTGAGGAAAGACCAGAGCATCCCCAGAGCGTTTCAGGACACGGATGTTTTTCCTTAGGGAGATTCTGTGCTTGGCACATGTCACCCCAGCCTTCCCGACTGGTCTGACCAGGGCTTTGGGAAGTCACAGGACCCAAACCAAGCAAAATTCGATGCTGACATGCAACCCCCTTGACTTGGTAGGAGTTGCAAAGGGTATAAATGAAGCTGGAATTTGGCTAAAGTTTGAGGGTTTGAGGGCTTCACTTGGTTGAAAGTGCCCGAGAAGCTGAGACACTGGAAAGGAATTGGGTGGAGGTCAGCACCTGTGCACCTGTGCCTGTGCCCAGCTCAGCAGGGTCTGCCCCAAATTCCCAGAACTGTCCTGGTGTTCCAGGCCCCAGGCATGACTGCAGGGTGTCATCTTTTTGTTCAGGTCTCTTATTGGCTGCTCTCTGTGGTCACCAAGTGCCTGGTTGGTGGTCACACTGTGGTGGCAGGGCCACCTTCCCAGGAGGGGCTTGGCCTTTTTGAGGACCCCAGCTGGAGACATTCTGACATTGTTATTCTCACCAATACTGAGAAGCTCAGGCTCTTCATGGCACATTTCCCTTTCTTCATGGCCTAACATTATTTTATCCCCACACTATCCTCAGTGTAGGAACAGGAGGCCCAGCCTGTTCCCTGGCTTTGAGGAGTGGGTCTCTGATGTTTTTAGGTGAAGTTAGCAGATGTCTCTCTCCTGCTTCATTGGTGCCCAGAAGCAGCTCTTGTGTCAGAAGAGCTGGTGTTGGTTATCAATGGCTTCTGCAAAGAGATACTTTGCCCACCTTGATTTTAGCCAGGAGCAGCTTAGGGAAGCTGAGGCTGTCTGGTGTTTCTTCCCACTGCCTCTCTTGAAAGTAATGACGAAAAGCCACCTCATTTCTGCGGATCAACCTAATTTTGTTAAAAAGGCCAAGGGAGGGAAGGTTTAAATGGGGTATTAGGATACCCCAGATAGTGTCTGGGCACTGGAATAGGCTCCCTAGGCCACTGGTCATGGCCCTAAACCTGCCAGAGTTCCAGGAGCATTTGGACAACACTCTCAGATGCAGGGTGGGATTCTTGGGGTTGTCATTATCCTGTGCAGGACCAGGATCTTCAATGATCCTCCCAAGTCACTTCCAGCCAAGGGAAATACCATAATGAGAGACACATGCAGATTCCCAGGCTGGAATTTTCCAGGTGGTGGATGCACTGCAAGAGCTGTTTCTCTTCACTGCATGTGCAGTGTCCTCCCTGTCTGCCACTCATGCTGTGACACTCTCCTGCTCTCCCACCCCTGTCACTGCAGGCATCTTTTTATCTCCTTATTCACCTCCCATGCGTGGGAGATTCCTGTCTGCTCAGCTTCTCAAGGTGTTTCCAGTTCCAAAACTGAGCTCAGTTTGCTCGGACTTTTAGATGTGAAGTGCTTGGGCATGGACTGGACCCAGCTGCTGGTGTGGAGAAGGAGTCTCTGACCTTTCCATCACCAGATCATGCATGCTGGTGGACACACCTTTGAGCTGGGTAACCCCAGAGAAAAGTCCTTACCTACAGTGACAGAGAAGAGATGCAAGAGGAGGTTGTTCCACGGCATGTATTTGGCTGAGGTGGTGGAGGAGAGGGGTGCTCAGAGGGGGCCTGGGTGGTGATGTGACAGGAGAACACTGCACCAGACCGCTGACCCCTGATGTCTCCCTGCTTTCCACCTGGAAACATTCCTGATGACAGATGGAGTGGAGACCAGGTCTCCCCAGCTGTGGGCACCAGGAGGGGTGGTGGGGCTGTGCAATGCCCGTGAGCCATGGACACCCATGGGTCTGCCCTCACCACCAGGAGGGAGGAAGGGGCACCAAGGTCTGCCATGCAACAGAGGAGCTGCAGGAGTGACCCCCACTGCAGCCTGGTGGGGGCGGATGGTGGCAGTGGGTGAGGAGGCCATGGAACTGCCCCAGGTGGGTGGTCACAGCCTGTTTTCCCTGTAGCCAAGCTGTCTTGGGGAATCTCTGTGCCCCTCGCCCCACACACCTCACCCCCAGCCCAGCCACACAGCCCCATGGCCAATGTCTTCAGCAACAGCTGCATGAGGACAGATGAGGGAAAAAGGCTCGGCTTGGAGTTGGAGTCCTTTCCATCCCAGAGAGGAGGCTGGGGCAGGAGAGGGTCAGCTGGGTTGAGGAACGTGGGAAAAGCCCCAATGCTCCATGGCTGGGGCTGGCAGCTTGTCCATCCATCAGGTTCAGAGGGCACCGGACCCCCAAGCCCTGGCAGGCACCATCCTACTCATCCTAATCGGGTGTTCCATCTCTTCCCTTTCACAAGACAGGGGCAGTCCTCAGTCCTGTTAGTAGACTGTCCTTGTTTCCCGTGCTAGGAACACCCAAGAGAAGCGGCTGGATCTCCTTCCAGAGCAAGCACATCCTTCCCTCAGCTCCTTGTTTCACACACAAGGCAACGCCCAGCCCCACAAAAGCACCAAGTCCTGCAGGAGAGAGACGTGCAGGACAGAGATGGCTTTGGGTTCCATCACGAGATGCCTCTCCTTGCCTCAGACTTCGTCCCGGTGTGGGAAACCATCCCCCGGAAGGTGAGCTGGGAGCAGGACAGCTGTGAGAATAGGGACTTGCAGGAGACATCTGCTGCCATCCACAGGACCTGGAGGAAGGAATTTCTGGACAAGCTTCGCTCTGCTGGGATTCACAAAGAAAAGGCACCCGGGGATCTGACTCCAGATTTCCACCCCTCTGTGGTAAATGCAGCCTTCATCTGTGGATTGTGGGGTCCAGGGGAGGACATGGCCTGCCATGGGGGCCTCTCTCAGGAGAGGAGCCAGGGCTTGCAGGGGTGCAAAGTGTTCGTGCTCATCTCCCGGTTCAGCTCTACCCGGCTGATCTACACCAGTGACCCGCACGGAGCCACCCCAGTGCCACCCCCAGGGAGCTGTACAGCTGCCAGCAGCCTTATCTCTTTTCTCCCCACAGCACATGACTCGTCTGGAGGAGAAGGTGGTGCCCTATCTGCTGCTGAGTGCACCCTGGAGCCTGCTCGGCTGCTGTGCCCAGGAGCTCCAGCTCCAGGTCCCTCTGCAGATGAGGGGCAGCGGTGCTCAAGCTTTCAGGGGAAGGGGGACAGTACTCCAGCGCTCCTGGGTGTCCCACTCTGCATAACTGGCTGGGTTTCTGTGGGGCTCTGACGGGGTTTGCAGCCTTCTTGCTTTCCACTGGACCCAGCAATCCCCAGTCACCACTCTTGTCCCACGGAGAAGCTGTGGGGTTCCACTTCATTTTGCTTCTGAACTTCTCCTCCAGAGCCCCATCCCTTCTTTCCCTGGCTTCTGAAAAGCAGGTTCCTGGATGTTTGAGCAGGGCTGAAGGACAGGGGGTGCTGCTGCCATCAAGGGCAAGGAGCACTGGGACAGGGGGACAGAGAGTGGGAGCCCTCACATGGCCTCAGGACGTCTGGGGCTGAGGGCAGTGCCAACCAACTGTGGGCTCACCAGTCCCAGTCTGGGACCACCATCAGCCCTTTTGTCCCACCATGGCAAGCAAGAAGAGGGGTCTGTGAACCAGATAAGCCCTTCTTTCCCTGGGGCTGCTCTAGATGCATTCCTGGAGTCACTGCCTGGGGTCTCCACTCACAACTCTGACGAGGCTCCTGCAGGTTTGTCAGCTACCCCAGAAACGACCTGAGCTTTCTGGGGATCCACAGTGAGGAGCTGGGAGCCGGCTGGGAGAGGCCCTCAGCTGGTGTGTGCTGTGGGAGTGCCTTCCCCCCCTCGGGGTCCGATCTCTATGTGCCAGCAGGCCGAGGGCCTCGCTCTCCCCGCAGCGCAGCCCAAGTCCATGGTGCAGGAGCTGCTGGTCATCGTGGTAGGGAAGCAGATCACCAGCAACGTGCAGGAGGTGGCCATCCTGTGAGTGTGCCGTGGCTGGCCAGGGCCACCGCACGTCCCTGAGCTCACACAGGATGCCAAGGGCACGTCCAGCAGCAGAGGATGTGGTGGCACTTCTTTTGCTCCTCCAGGAAGCTGAAGTGCTCGTGGCATAAGTGTAAGCTCCTCTCAGCCAGGGTGGGAGAGGAGGGGGAGTTGGCCCAGGTGGAGCAGGCACCCTTGGTTATTGGCCACCAGCTGCTGGGGTTCAAAGGGCTACTTGATGAGTACCTGGAGATGGGTAGAGACTGGCCTAGGGCTGCGGAGTGCTCAGAGGCACTGGGAGAGAGAAAGCTGGTGTGGGGAGGCAGGAACTGCAGGAGGTCCCCAGAGGAAGGAGCTTTCACCCTGAGCAGCCTGCAGGTGCTGGAGGGAGAAGGGCTGCCTCACTTCCCACAGGATAGGGCTGTGAGATGCTGCAGTTGATGCTGTCATCTCATTCTGTCCCTCCCTGCTCCTCTTTCTCCTCTTTCTCCCAGTCCTGCAGTTTGACTTCATCACCATCTTTGTGGCAGCCTGTCCCCTGGCACCCCTCTTTGCCCTGCTCATCAGCGGTGTGGAGATCTGTCTGGATGCTCACAAGTGCATCTGTGACTACTGGCAGCCTGTGGCTGAGAGGGCACAGGGCACTGGCAACTGGTTCTCCATCCTGGAGGCCACCACTAGCCTGGCCACCATCAGCAACGTGCACTGGGCAGGCAGCCAGGGGCAAGGGCACTGCAGGTGGGGTAAGGGAATTGGGGAGAACTCATCTGGGTGTTGCAGGATGCAGAGTGACGAGGGGAGCCACAGTGCTGGGGGTGGGTCTGCCTGAGCAGAAGGTGCAGCTCCAGCCATGGGCAGTGGGCACCTGTCCTGCTCTGGGCCTTGCTTGGCAATAACTGGGAGAAAAGGGCACTACACTGTGAGCAGCTCTGCTGTCCCAGACCCGTGTCATGTCTGGTTTCTCAGGCTGAGGGCAAGGAGAGGCAGAAAGCCACCCCAGAAGCACGGGGCATGAAGGAGGGTGGGGATGGGGTATCCCCCAGCTGCAGGATCTGCTGCAGCACATCCTCCTGCTTCCAGGCCTTCCTCATAGCCTTCACCTCTGGTTTTCTGCCCTCTGTGTACCACAGCTACGTCCACAACAGCAGCCTGCGTGGCTATGTGAGCTCCACCTTGGTGTATGCACCACTTTGTCCTGCAGAGCAACACCCCATGCGGGTGGCAACCTGCTCCTGCCTCTCCTGGCTCATCCTTCCTTAGGCTTGGGTTTCGCCTTTCTCTGCCTCTGCCACAGCAAACAGAGCAGAGTGACTTTTAGCCAGGTCCACGTTGTCCACCCACTTCCCTGAGGTCCTGGGGACCCTCACTCATGCTGGACATGTCGCGTGGGGCAGTGGGGAGGGTCACTTGCCACCATTGTGGAGGGAGGTGTTTTTGTGAAGATTAAATTCCCCCGGGGCCGAGTGACCTGTGGGACTTAGGTGCCAGCAGAAACTGGCTGAGGGCTGTTTCTGCTGTGCTCCAGCATGCCCAGCTGGGAGCAGGAATAACTGCCAGGAAGGTCTGTCAGTACCTGCTGCACTTTGCACCACAGATAAAGAGCACTCAGGGACTAGGACTGGCAGCCTGACCTTGACTCACTAGGCAGCTGCTGGCCGTATGCTCAGGTTTCATCATTACCTGTGAGGTACCAGCTGCTGAGCCCAACTGGGTGGCCCAGGGTGTGGTGCTGGGGCAGGGGTAAGGACTTGCCACCACAGCCAACCCACATCTCCCATCCTCTTCCAGCATTTGGATTTTGTTATTGGATGTGTGACTGCATGGCTGGCACCTGACATTCCTGAGGCTGTGGAGGTTAAGATGAAGCGTGAACAGTACCTGTGGCCAAAAAGGCTCTGGCTGAGAACAAGGTGGGCTGCAGCAGGTCATCCCCCTCCTCCTCTAAAGCCCTTTTTGCTTTATGCTCACACCCAGGCACTGACAAGCAGGAAGGCAGCCCTGGAAGAGGCTGTGGCCCCTCCTGCCAGGACAAGTGCCAGCTCCCTGTTTCTGTGGTTCATGTCCTATTGAAGAGACGGGAGATAAGAACCAAGGCCAGGGTCACAGATCCAGCTGCAAGCAGGGACTGGGAAACCAAGCAGGTCGCCAGCAGCTGACCATTGCGGCATGGCTCCAGCCAGGGCACAGCACTGGGACAGAGAAGCACTGGGACAGCAGGTGTGCCATGCCCTCCATGGCGGCCTGGCACCTGGGCATTTGGGGATAGCCGTTGCTGAAGGTGGGAAGGGACACAGCTGGCTCTGAGTGCCTGTCCCAGCTCACTGCTATTGCTGCAATACGCAACCTGGCAAGGGAGGGAATCAGAGCGGTGAGAAGGCAGCTGAGAGGCTCTGGCTGCAGAGTAGCTGAGCAAGAGGGACCACAGCTGGTGCCTCCCCCTCCTCCCTTACACCAGCAGCACCCCTGGCACAAGCTGTCTGCAGGCAAGCAGGTTTGTGTTTCCCTATGAGGAGGGTGCAGCCACTGCTGCTGCTCTCACCCCCTTCCTTCGACCCACTGCTTTGCTATGTGAGTCCCACCCCATCAAGGGCATGGCCACAGCAAAGGCTCAGGTGAGCAAACTTTATAAAGTCCTCAGCCCTGGCTAAACCCAGCCCAGCACGGGCTGTCTTAGATCTCACCCCACCAGCAGAAATAATATCCACCACACTCCAAGCTGTTTCAGGTTTTATTTTAGAATTTATAAAATTCCAGTGTCATCCATACTCATGAGCCTTTTTACATGTTTGCATATAGTCTCCAAATTCCAAAGTTAAGGCCAAGGGATCATTGCTATGGAAACGTACAATATGGAAGACGTCAAAGAGAAGAAATGGACACATGCCACAGTCTGCTGCGGAAGGAGGGTGGTGGGGGGACAGTACTAGGTACAATCACTTCATGACCTTCTTTAGAGTGGAAGGTTGGGCTGTGGGGCAGGAGCCCAAGGCAGTGGGTGCCCTGGATGTAACTCAAGCCTTGCTGTGCAACTGGTGAGGGCACGGGGGCATAAAGAGGAGGAGGGGGTGATAGGCTTGGTGATGCAGGACACACCTAAGCTACAGGGTATTAACCATTTCCTGACCGTCGCAGATGGGAGGGTACCACCCTAGTTCCCCTTTTCCCGTGCTGGAGGCAAGGCCACCCTGTCTTTCAGGGGCAACCAAGCACCCCACAAAGGGCCACGGTCCATTTCACTTGGTTCTCAGACTAAAGGAGAGCACTGTGAGAGGTTTTGGTTTGACTTCTGCATAGCAGTCTCTTCCAAGAAGAGCTGGCGCACGAAGGAAAAGCATCGGCATGTTGGGCCTGCCCCATGGGGGGAAAGGCAAGGCAGCTGGGCTCAGCCTGCCAGTTGCGCTGTCAGTAGCACTAAAGAAGAGAGGCTAGGGCCTCCTGCTTGTCCAAGAGCTGAAGTAGCTGGGACAGAGGAACGGCTCAGACTACAAGCTCTGTAGGACTGATGCAGAAAAGTGGGGGCACACAAAAACCCTATGCTACACACCTCCCTCCACAAAGACATGGTTTTCCTCTTACTGGCTGGAGGAGCTCGGACACAACCCCCTTAGAGCAAGCTGCGGCAGGGCCCAGGTGCAAACAGCCCAGGGTACAGATCACAGATCACCCTCTACCACGTGATGGAGGCCTCAGGAGGGTTCTGCACACACGTCACCCCCCAATGTTGTTGGAGCAGAAGCCTGGCTCACACAACCTCTGCAGCCTAGGGCTATGGAACAGATGCCCCCATGGCCCTGGGGCCAAGCCCTGTGCTGGCTTAGTGTGCAGCCCCTATGGATTCCCAGCCTGCCTCAGCATCACCATGATCTGCTTCTCTCCAGAGCAGCTCTCACAGCTGTGCAGACACAAAGCTCCTCTTGCTTCTCCTCCACGCTTCTGCTATGGCTGCCCTGGTGACAGCTGGAATAGCTGCTAACCCATGACCATCGAGAGGCCCCCATCATACTGATGTTTGAGGTAGAAAGAAGGCAACAGGAACGGTGCGACTGCCACTCGTGCCGAGCTGCTGCAGCACTAACAGTGGGCTACAGCTTCTCCAGGCTGCACGTCCCGCCAGCTGCTCCTGAGCCAAGTGTCACTGCAGCAACCTCGGCCGAGCCAAACCTGTCCCATCTGGTCACACTGCCACGTGCTGGCTCTCCTGCCTGCTCACACTGCTGGGAAGGGGGAATGAGAGACTCAGGGGAACTAGGAGAGGGGTCTGCCATCAAGCACTGGAAGACTGGTCAAGTAAGTGAGCAGGCTGGGGCTGTGCTTGGTGTGGCACAGGGACGTGCGCTTGCTGCGCTCGCAGGTGTTTTCCTGACCAGGGTAGCCATACGTTGTTCTGGCCCCTTCCATCTCTCGTCTCTACAGCCTATTGAAGGTTCTGTTTCTTTTTAAAAGCAGGTTTCTGACCTTATAGATTATTTGAAGCTCTCCCCACAGTCAGCTATCAGCATTAAATGAATTTTTGGCAGTTAAAAGGAAAAAAAGTTGATTGCACTCTACAAAGGTAAGGTAAGGCCTGGGATAAACACAAAGGAAAGAGGGCAAACGTTTTGGCTTTAGAAAGTCAAGGAAATTTATTTCCTGAGGTCATGAGACAGGAAGTAGATTCCTAGCCACAGTAAAGGAGGTCTCCTAATGAAGGCGAGAATGCCTAGTCAGACATGCTCAAGAGAGCAGATTGCTCTGCTAGCGCTTGGGAAGCTGCAAATCTTAGCCACTTGGAGTCAATTATGAAGTTTCTAACAAAAACACACACATTTAGTGTTTGAATCTGAGTGGAAGTCTTGTTCCAAAGGAGGAAAGAATATCCATCAAGAGATGAGGGTGGGTCCTAGACACGGTGATAGCTGAGGGGAGCAGGATGGGGTCTAGCACTCCAGACACCATTAGGAGACCTCTTGGGACAATTGATTTGTGCTCCAGCCGCTGGGTCAGATTTCAGACAGGAAGTATTTGTGGCAGGTTAGTGTCAGGTCAGCGGGCTGGAGGAGTTTCTGCTTCCAGGTCATTATCGTTTGGGTCCCCAGGGAAGAGTCTTGGGGGCCACTTGAGCCCCAAAGCTGGGGAAGTCTTCAGAACTGCTCATATCAGGGGCCTAGAGCAAACAAAAAGGGAACAAATTAAGCTCCTGCCCTGCTGTGAGGCATGGTGAGACCCTGAGCTAAACAGCATTGCTGATATCCCAGGAGGAGCGACAGGGGAAGGGAAAAAAATGATCACTGTGGCCCCAGGACTGCCCAAGGTGGAGGGCAGAGCCATCTAGAGGTGACATTGAGGAGGTTGAGGTGACATTGAGAAGGTTGCAGATAAGGTGCAGAGGGCTCCAAGGGTCCCAGCTCAGTAACTGAGCCACTGGAGTAGGGTCAGGCCAGTCCTGCAGCAGCACTGGGGCAGCTGAGGATGAGCTGCCACATATCCCAGCTCAGCGCTGCAAACACTAAGCCAGTTCTGTGCTGCAGCAAGAGTCTCAAGTCCCAGGCCCTATCCCTATCCCTAAAAACAACAGAACCTGGCAGGACACTTTCTGGTAAGGATCCCCCATTCCCCAGCAGCTCCACAGTGGTTTAGTCAGAGTGCACAAGACATTGGGAAAGTGCTTTGAAAGCTGGACAAGAGAGCCCAGTCCTGTGCTCAGGCCACAAAGAGAAGCAAAAAGCTGCTTGCTCTGTCACCAAGGAGAGTGCTCTGTGTCCCCAGCACAGACAGAAGTGTCCCCACACCCTGCGCCCCCAGCCTGCTGCACAAGCAGCACTCACCTTCTCGTTGTTGACAGTGGCCCAGGGGGCATCTCTCACCACAAAGCCCTTAGATGGGGCCTTGGACTCTTCATGTGAGGAGGGCTTCATGTACACCTGCATTGCCTCGTTGTCCACCACATCTGCAAGCTGCAGTAACACAACCAGTGAGGGGGGATCTTCACAGCTCCTCAAACTGGTATAAAATGCCCACCCTCCATCTCACTACACTGCAACCTGCTCAAGCTCACCAGCCAGTTTTACAATGACCAAAAATGGGGTGTCTGCACTAGTCTGAGGGCCACAACTTTTAACCGTGTGGTGTAAGCTGCTACAAGGCAAGAACATGCACATCCTGGGGTGTCCCAGCATTCTCATTCACTGTCCTCTCCTGGACAGAGGGGGCAGTCCAGCTGGTTTGAGGGACGGCTGCAGTGGAGGCTGACAGCCACCTGCACAGGGCTCAATTTCTCTGATGCAGTGGAATAAAGAACCACATGGATGTAGTTCAGCCATACAGCTCTGTGGCAGGGGAAATTGTTGCTAAGCCCTGGCACAGATTTGCTGAACACTCACATATTCCTCCTCCAAGTTCAGGATGTGATCAATAGCTTCTTCCACATTCTCAGGGAGTCCTGTCACAGTCACGCAGTTGGGGTCAGGAGCCCCACTCTGGGGAAAGCGAATATCCACCTGTAACACAAGGAACAGCACAAGACTTATACCTGCACATCTGAAATGCCAGAGACTCCACATGATCCCTGTCATTAGAATCACAGATGACTCTCACTGATGCCCTAATTACTGTCTGCTCACAGCCACAAGTCTGCTTTGGACCTCCACAGCTCAGACACTGAGGGGTGAACAGGTATACCTGGCCCCAAAGCTTGCCCAGTTTCCTGTGAGGAAAGCAGAGCAGTCTATAGTAAGGACCCAATTTCCAGCAGCCCCTGCTGCTCTTACTCCCAGAGGCTCACTGATCACTGGGCAGCTCCTGCAGCAGACACAGGAGAGGGGCTGCATTTCCAAACAGTGTCCTCACAGTGCTGCAAGCATTTTCACCACTGAGCCATCACCATGAAGCACAATGAGCTTTCTGTGTTTGCCACAGAATAATGCAGGCTGACAATCACTTTATAGAGCTGGCCTAGTGCACCCCATGCACAAGCACTGTGCTCTCTCACACCCAGCCTTCCAGATGGGTGCCAGAAATCTAAACAAGACAGGATCAAACCCAAAGGCTGCTCATTTGGGAAGCAAACAGTTTGTTTCAATAACCAGCCAAGATGCAGGTCTCCAAAATCCCATCCCTCTGTATTCCCATTCATTGCTGCCCCTGCAGTAAAGCCTGCTGCTGATGCCAAGTGCTACCTGGGAAGAGGTCCCTGACCTTCCCAGAGCCAGCCAGCTTTGCCACATTCCCAGCCCTGAGATTATGCCATGATTTCCAAAGTCGAGGGGATCCACAGTGGCCTAGAGAAAATCCAGAGGAATTCCCTGAATTAAGTTCAAGTAGCTGGGGGGGTCTGGGGACAGCCTCCTCACAGAACCTCCCAGCAAGAGGCCTGGCTGCCCACCTCCAGTAATCAGAGTAGCTCACCTACACACCTCCTCCTCTCTCTCAAGATCAACTGGGACCCTGACTGCAAGAAACCAATCAAAAGGGCTGCAGAGAAGGACAGAGCTCAGTGCTGCTTGCAGGGCTAAATCCAGAGCACCAAGGAAGCACTCCCAGGCTCCTCTTCTGTCTGGATTCCAGAAAAACAGGAAAAGCTCCTGGCCTGGCTCCCTGAGGAACACAACTCAAGAGCTAGGGTGGTGTGGGAATGCTTTAGCTATGGTGTCCAGACAGCCCCTGGACATACCAGGCTGCCCTGGGCTAGGGATGCTGCTCATACGCTGGTGGAGTTCAAGGTGAGCAAGGCAGCAGCACTGGCTTTTATTTCATGTCTGCTCTAACTGAAGGTGCTCAACAAGCACAAGACACATAAGCCACAAGATGTGAGCTCATTCAGAACTAAACTCTTTACACAGGTGGCTGCCCAGGCCCAGCCTGACCTGTGTGGCATTGCCCCACTGCTCACCTTGAACTCATCCATGATTTTGCGGATGGCTTTACCACGTGCACCAATGATGCGTGCGTGAACACGATGGTCCAGAGTCACATCCTCAGAGACCATCTGCTCCAGCTCGCCAACGATCTTCATGATGGCATCCCGGGCAGCCTCGGCGTTCTTCTCATAGCCAGTGATGGTGATCTGGTCTTGGGCCTGAGGCACAGAGATGTGTAAAAGACCGAGCTCAGAAGCATCTGAGCAAACTTTCTCCCTGATAATCCCCTTTACCATCCACCTTATCCAAAGGCAGTGGAGAGAGTTCAGAGCTGTCGAGAAGATGCTCAGAGACAACCACCAGCTATCCTTGCACTCTGTCTGATCTCTCACCTGGCTTTCATCATCCTTGTCGGGGAACTGGATGTTGACCTCATGCTCTGTGCGTATCTGGGTGATCACTGCTCCCTTCCGCCCTATGATTTTAGGGTGATACTTGGGATCTACAGTGACTGTCAGTTTGAAGCTTCGCAAGGCCTGGAACAGAAGAAGCAGAGTCAGAACAGGGAACACACCATGGCTGCTCCAACTGATGTCCACTTAAGCCACGGCATTTCCTTCTGGCTTCTGAGGTGCATGGAACAGATTTTTCAAAGCCATGCTTGAGCACCCAAGCCATCCATCTGCTAGAGCCTTGTGCCTTGTGCTTTCACCAAGTTCAGAGGGAAACTACAAACAGCAAACAACCACCCAACTCATCCCCCCAGCTACCACTCAGAGCTGTGATAAGGATTCAGTGAGGATAGGTAGAGAGAGGCGCACAGCACAGTGAGCTTCCCACCCACCAGTGTCTCGAAGGTACATGGAAGTGTGAGAAGAGTCCTGGACAATCCAAAGTTACATTCCCAAACTCTCCTGTCAGTTCATGGTAAATGAGCTACCTTTGAGTAACCCATTTATAAGCACTCCACACCCACAGAGCAGCTAAGGGTACTCCTAAAAGATGAGGTGTTCCTGGAGCCTGCACCCAGAGGCTGAAGCAGTGTTTGGCTAGAAGGAAGGAGGACAGGCACAGGCCTTACCCGATCCTCTTGTTCAGCTTGCAGCTCCTTCACTCTTTCCAGGAGCCCGACCTTGGCACGGTCCAGGTTGGTAGCCAGCCCAGTGATGGTGATGATATCTGACTGCAGCTCAGGAGCAGGCACCTGGATGTTCACCTGAGTAACAAGTAGCAATTATCATTTTGTATCATTCTGCTCATTCTGTATCCCTCGTGATGCCTCTGACTGCAGGTTGGCATTTTGCTGGTCTCCCCTGACACCAAGACCAGCTCCCACCCAAGCAGCCTAAAAACCACAGAATGGCTGAGGATGTAAAGGACTTCTGGAGGTCCTTGAGGACTCTGGAGGTCCTCAAGCTGGGCCACCTGGAGTCAGTTGCCTGGGACCATTTCTAGATAGTTTTTGCATAGAACTCTCCTCTCATTCTCCAGCACCTGTGACAGCCTAGAGAGGCCAGGAAACAAATATATGTTCAACAACACTGACTGCAGCCAACCTGCATCAGCCCCAGAAGCTCTGGGGAATTCTCCCAAATGGGTAGGCACAGCAGAGCTGCTTTCCAGGGCCCAGGAGGAAAACAACTCTCGCACGGATGTGGAATCCCTGCAGACACCAGACAAGTCATGCAACGCTCGCAACATCAATACCGATCATACAGTGTCAGCACAAAACCTGCCAAGCCCATGACCCAGGGTCCAAAACACACAGGGATCATTTTTCTGTTATGGAGCCTTGGATTCCATGGCAGACCTGAGTATATTGCAACTGTTCAAACCCCAAACATGGTCACTTACAGATTCTCCTGGACAGAGGAGATGGAAAGAAGGGCAACAACTTACTTCAAACTCATCCATCATTTTGCGGATCCCACTTCCTTTCTGGCCTATGATGTAACGGTGAAGATCAAAGGGAACTTCCACCTCAATGGTGACAGGAACCAGAGCCTGCAGGGGATGGAGCACAGTTTACCACTGGAAAGACTTCTCCTGTCTTCTAGCTTGCCATACGCTTGCCCAAAAGACCATATTGCTGAACAGAGGTACACTCCCTTGTAGTCAGGATACAAACTTGACAGGAAGAGTGGACAGCTGGGAACACCAAAATGACCTGTTGCATGTTAAAGCATGTTTTCCAAACAAGCCACCTGAAACCCCACCTGGGGGACAGATTGTTTTCATATCCTTTGGAGACTTGGAAAACATCACTACAGAAGTATGGCAAGGTCTGCTGAACCTGCAATGACTCAGCCTCAATCAGACTCCTCCTCTTCCCAGCTGTGCTCCATAAAACAAGCACATTATGCTTTTATGGCAAGTAACTTGGGGCTGCTTACAAGCTCTAGCAATTGCAAGGTCAGGCCCTATGATTCAAAGCTGTCAGGCTAAGGCACAGAGCAGAGGGGCTTCCCTTGAGCAGTGCAGATCCCCTCTACAGCCAGCATCACTGACCACTTGCATTACACTGGACTAAGCAGCTTTTACTACCACCACCAAAAATTACATCTAAGCACCAATACTTTAACAGGGTAAGGGGCTGAGAAAGCCACACACCTGCAGTGCTTCCTTTGCTGCCTCACACTTCTCCCTGCGGCCAGAGATGATGATGATATCGCACTTCTTCGGAGAGCTGGGATCTGTGTCCTTCCCTTCCTTGCCTTCCCCACCTTCCTCACCATTCTCCTGCACAGCTGGCTCCACAAGAGGGGCTGAAAACATGGAAAGTCTTGTGTTCAATACACAGAGCCCCCTCTCCTTGCTCATCATCTCCCTCCTCCAGATCTCAGGCTCAGCCATCAGTGAGAGCTCAGAGAGACCTCAGTAGAGTAGCAGAGCCTTTTTTGTCAGGTTAAGTCCTCATGCTCCCTGTACTCTTCTGAGACAACATGTTCACAACACCCAGGTCTGCGGTTTGACCTCGTGAAACTGTCCCCTTCCCAAGAGGGCAAAGTTGATGCTAAGCCCAGATTCAAGGACACTGTAGGAACACCAGAGATCAGCTCTCTCCATAAATTTTAAGTAGAACATGTCCACTGGAGCAGAGTGTAGGCTACACTACACGCATTTGATCATCCCAACTCCCATGTGAACATGCATCCATAGGTATACCTGGGTTTTCCTCCCTGTCAGGGAATTTGATCTGGACGCCAAAGTCCCGGGTGATCTGCTGGATCCGGGATCCTTTGGGGCCCATAATGGAGCGGTGGAACTTTTGTGGGATGGTGCATTCAATTGTCACTTGAGCTTCCTGTGGGAAAGCAGAGTTGCTCTATTGCAATGCAGCCTCTTTCACACCAAAGAACAGGATGTTTGTGCATGGTGAAATCCAAAACAGACACAGAGAGGAGTCAGAAAAGATAACAATGGCTGACAGGGGAAGAACTGAAAATTTCCTAGAATTGTTTCTCTCTCAGAGAAGAGCAGAGGATTTAAAGGAGGCTACCTTCAACTCAGGATGTTAAAGGCTTCCAAGAACAAAGCTCAAACTCTTTATTACACTGAAGATGATGAAGCATTAGAAGAAATGAAAACAAATAAAGAAAGAAGGGAAGAGAACAGGTTTGACAGTTGACTGCTTCTAAAAGACAATACTAACAGTGCAGGAAACCCCTGAAAGCAACCACTGCCCAAGGCCAGACATGGAGGGGCACAAGAAGGCTCCAATCTTTTAATGTCTAGATGAACATCAAGACATTAAAATGCACATCCTACTTCCACCCCTAAAAATGAAAAGGATGGTCAGAGGAGGAAATTCATTCATACAGCACTGCCGTTTTGGAGCCAGCTGCTACCCCCAGGCCAGGATCTAAAGTCTGCAGACCTTGTATGTTGACAACAAAGGTTCAAATCCAAGAACTACCATAGGACTTGTTCACAAAAAGCTTGGTCATACAGCAGGTTCAAGTAGGACACTGCTGAAGGAACAGAGTACAGAAGAAAACAGCTTTTCTACAACATACCAGGTCCTCGATGATCTCCTGGATGCGCTTCTTGGCTGCCTCCACACAATCCTTAGCTCCCTTGAGGGTGACTTTATCGCTCTGGGTGCCGGAGCGCGGGAAGCTGACCATCACACCACCGTATTCATCTGCAATCTCACGCAGAACTTGTCCTCTGCGGATGACAAAGTGGCGGTGGTGCTTGGGGTCAACCACCATGGAGTCTTCAACCACGTTATCCTGCCAACACACAACAGTTAGTCAGCCTCACCTGCCCTGGTGATAGGCATGAGCTGGCTGCACTCAACAGCAATCAGCTTACAACCTCACTCCAAGGGAAGGAAGCTCCCATGAAGGGCAGCCAATGGTTTTAGGACAAGCAGGTCCTTCACACTGACTTGTTACACCTTGCCACAGTGAGAGACAAGAAAGTAGAAAAAGTTCATACCAAGTTCTTGATGAGGGCCTCCAGCTCCTTCTGTGCCTCTTTGACAGCCTCCTCTGTTCCCATGATAGTGATCAGTTCCTGATCTTTATCCTCAGAGGTGGGGAAGATGATGCGGGCCCCCGTGTTGTCTCGCACCTTACGGATGTTGCCACCACCCTTACCAATAAGGAATTTGTGGTACTCTGGCTTTGCACGGAGGTCCACAGTATAACTCTTTGTTTGCTGAAAGGAGCCAGAGACCCATGGAACATGTCAATATTTAGAAAATATCCATTAGCACCAACAGTCAGCGTGTGGATATGTTACCTGCACCCACATGCAGAGTGCTGCAAAAGCAAGGTAGGTGCAGTGTGGCATTGAAAGTAAAAAAGGTATACAATGTCTGCAATTAAAAACACTACCCCAAAGATGTTCTTAGGGCCAAAAATCTAACTGTATACTCAGCAAGACCAGTGAGATTATAAGCAGAGACTTTTCTAGGAGAAAGGTTTGAACAGCACAGAAGGCAACACTATCATTTGCTAACCAACTGCTGCAAGCCAGGCCTCAGAGGCAACCAACCAATTCCCAGGGAGAACATGTTCACATGCTGACCCTAGAAAGCTTGCTATTAAATGACCAGTCAGTCAGTCAGCCACAACTCAGAGCAAGGTCTTGTAACCAGAAGCTCTCAAATCTGAATACATGCAGTGAAATGGAAGACTGGAGCCGAAATTCAGAGATTAAGATCTGCAGAGTAAACTGTTACAGAGAAGTGGGGATACCCAAGAGCATTCAAACCACAGGAACAGAGAGCCTTAATTCTCAGTATGTCATCAGCCTGGGCAGAGATGCATTACAGACAGCTCTTCTACCCATGAGAGAAGAACTCATTGTAACAAGAAGTATAACTTTCTTTTAATCATCCAAACTGTACTCAAATCCCTCAAAAGAGGATTTGTTTGACTGATGCCAAAGGCTTTCACACAGACAGAGGTAATAACTTCAAGCCCCAAAAAGAAACAGCAGGCCAAACCAACCTGCTCCTTTCCCTCTAGGGAAGGCTCACCTTCTCCTCTGCCAGATGTAGCAGCTGTTTCTTGGCCTTCTCCACATCCTGGGCTGGGCCCCTGATGGTCACAGTGTCACTGCCAGAGCCCTCTGTGGGGAAGTGGATGTGGACTCCACCACACTCTTCCATGATGGAGCGGATGAAGCGGCCTTTGGCGCCAATGAGGGAATTGTGGAGTTTGGAAGGAATAGAGACCTCCACCTCTGTGATGTTGGCCTAAGTGAGGACAGTACAGGGTGTCAGTCAAGCTGCAGCAAGTGTTTGCACAGACACTGCTTGCCCTCTAACTCCCACGTTGCCAGGAGCTTTGCAAAACTGAGTGTGAGAAATGCCTGACCAGAAGGAATTGAAACTGGCCACTCTTAACACATGAGCAGCCACAAACTTAGGTTGAAAAGTCAAGAACAGACTGACATCCATATCTGTCTCCCCCTTGCCATGCCCCACTACAAGCACTTCTATATTTATATCTCCTATATTTATGTTTTCAAGGCCCTAATCCACCACAGGCCAGCTGTTTCACTTACCAATTCCTTTTGGATAGCCAAAATTCTGTGGCGAGCAGCCTCACAGTTTGCTCTTTTGCCCGTGATAACAATTGTCTCTGAATTGCTGTTCTCAGCTGGGAGATCTATTTTGGTGTTACTTTCTTCACGGATCTGCCACAAAAAAAAAAAAATCCCAACAAAAGCCTTTGAGAGGTGTCCCATGACAGAAAAAAAGGCCTTGGAGGTTTTATTTTACATTACCAATGAGCAGGGGAGACCAGTGAATGAGATTTCACTGCAGGCAGTCACCATAATGAGCAGTGAAGATAGAAAAGATATCTCACCTTCTTGATGTTGGCACCTCCTTTCCCTATGATGTTCTTGTGGAATTGTTTGAAGATGGGAACAGAAATAGAAAAGCTGTTTTCAACCTAAGAGAGAAAGGAAGGGAGAACTGAAGGTTACACCATCCTGGCAAGTGAGGCCCCATCCCAGACTTGATAAACAAGCTTCTGTCAAGAGGCTTAGACCCAAGGAATTCTCTATATGGGACACTTCCAAGAATAAGCAAAGACAAGTACCTTCTCCTATAGCCCTTAAAAACCAGGTTATTACCTGCCTGCCCCCATACAGATAGAACAATGTCCACAGCTCCCACACCTTGAGGTGTGTCAGCCCTAGCCAAGCCACTACAGCTCTGCTCTATTCCAGGGTTATCCAGGCATGGAAGAGAGAAACAGCAGATAGAAGTCTCCCTTACCAGGTCTGCCACCATCTTTTGCATGTACTTGGTGCACTTCTCCACCTCGTTTTTGGGACCTCTGAGTTGGACAATGTCACTCTTGTGTGCAGGGTCTGGGAAGTTGATGATAACCTGCAGGAAATGGTCACTTCGAGTCAACTCACACAAATGCAAGAACTGTCACGTCAGACATGTGCAAAGGTTGGAGGGATCCTGCACATCCCCCGTGCCATTCAGAAGCAGGTAACCATGTCAGCAGTCCCTGGCCAGAAGAACCTTCTTCTCATACAAATGAGATGTATGAACAGACACATACCAGTTAGATATTTCTCATACATACAGAGACACCACATCTATGACTTTAGTGACCATGTGTCTATGTACCAATGTAGGAAATATGCCCTCTGAATTCCTCATCTCCTAAGAAAGCCTTACCTCTGGGAATTTCTCCCGGATTTCCCGGATCCGCTCGCCCTTCTGCCCAATGATGGTCCGGTGGAATTTCTGCTCAATGATTAGGTCCTTGGTGCGTTCATTTTCCTGTGGAGAATAGAGTTTACACGGAGAGTTCAACAGGAGAGACACATACTTGTAATTACCAGTTTGCTGCCCGACAGCTTACTTGTTGTCTGTGTTTTTCCTCCAGACATAATTCACTCTAGGCTGACTGAGAAGGGGATCCAAGGGAATATAGGAACTTGCACTTGTCAATGAGATCCAAGTGCTCAATGGGCAAGGGGCACACAACTCCACCAGAAGGTTACTAGGGAACACAAGAGTTCAAACCCTGTGGCCTCCCAGGCATCACATCCCACTAACCATACGGGAAGCGAGTTCCAGCAGCTCTTTCTTGGCCTGTTGGACCCCCTGTGGGTCTCCTTCAATTCTGATCAAGTTGCTCTTCTCATTGTCCGGGGGAATGCGCACAGACACCTTGTAGAGGTCCTTAATCCTGTTAACTGCAAGGCAAGGGCTGTGGTGACACGCTCTGCTAGGTCAAGATTTGGAAGCAAAGACACCTTGACTAGAGGCTCTTTGAGAAGTACATCAACCTCTGAGGAAAGGCCAGAGGGGTGGAGTTGAATCAGGGGAAAGTGCCTCTTCACCCTGGGGTTCAGTATGAGCAGACCTGTGCTACACAGGAATCTGTACAATTAAAGTCTATAGCATCTACAGCCAGTAGCTCACTTGTCAGAGTGAGGCATCTGTTTCTTCCCCAAACAGCACCATATTTAGACTGGAAGATACTTATTCATTTCTAATCCCAAATTCTTTTTTGGGGAGAACCTCACCATGCAGATTTCTACCCCACCAACTGAGTTCTAAAATGAAATTCACATAGAGCAACTTAAAAAAAAGATAAAAGACAACTCCCCAACATACAAAAATCCTGCCAGTAAATGGCAAAGTAATCTGTTCAACTTTCCAAGACATTTCCAATACATTAAAGCCATCCCAGGGGGCCACATTATGTGGCCCATTTATCTCTTCATGCCAACTTCACTCCAGAAGGGCAGAGGCAATGTAATGGAGGCAGCGCCCTCCATTGAGCTGCAGAGCCATGATATGATGGACTAATCAGAGAGAGTCTGGGCACAGGAAGGATAAGAAAGGCACTCCACTTACTGTTAGCTCCATTCTTGCCAATGAGGTGTCGGTGGAATTTGTGGTCAACGTTGATTTCTGCATAATCCATCCGGTTGATCTATAAAGAATTGTACAGGGCTGTACCTCTGCTGCTGCCTGTGCCCATTGCCAGTGCAGGCACTGGCTCCAGCTGAAAGCTACAAGCACTCCTCTGCTTTGAGCTGAGAGCACCATGCTTGTGAAACATTTAAAGGGACTTAAGTGCCTCTTCAGCTGTGACTGAAAGAGAATTATTCCTTCTCTTATCAAAAGACTTAAGATGTGCTGGTAATTTTTTAAAGAAAAGCTTCATAACCAAGGTTTTTGTTCATCTGCCATACAACTTGCCTTCTGCAAGTTCTGTTAAGCCTGTGAAGACACCCACAGATGTGAGCTACACTTCATCGCTGCTCTGTTGCCCCACCTTTCCCCACTTTCTTCTTATATACCGGAACTAGTACCACCAACTTACCAGATCCTTGACCATGACTTCAATCTGTTCCTGAGCCACATTCACATCTTCTGTAGGTCCTTCCAAAGTGATTTTGTCTTCTCCTTCAGTGAATTCGATGTGAACCTTGAGACACAAGGCAAGGAAACCAGTAAGAATTTTCCAAGACAAAAGCCAGGTCTATGCTGTCAGTCAGGCCTACATCATCAATCCCTACCACTAAGGGTACATGTCGTTTCAGAAGTAGGCAAGTTACAATTCTGGCCACCTCACAGTGCCTAGAGCATAAGGTTTTGGTGCTGTCCTGGAGTCTGCAAGAGCTTTGGAGAAGTTCCTCACCTAACATTTCTCCAGATACCATCTAACTCCCCAGGGAGAAGCCTCATAGAAGTCAGCATTTCCATGTCTCCTACTACATAAATTCTCCAAATAGTAACACATAAAGCTTCCTTTGAAGGACTCAACCTTTGAAAGTAACATAGGATGCGAAGTGTTTGAGGCAGTAAAATTTGGTAGCTCCCCTGAATACTGTAAGATCTGTGTGATTTCATCCCTGGTTTTATCCATGCTAAAATACATTTCTCTCTCTACAAAAAGTGAGCTGGATTAAACTATATTCTACTTTGCTAACAGCTCATCCATACCTTTGGCATCTGCTGAGTTATTTTGGCCAGGTTTTGTCCTTTCTTTCCAATGATGAAACGATGAAGCCAAGAGGGGGCTGAGACCGAGGAGACGGTAAAACTGTTGGCCTGAGAGACAGAGAAGCTGTTGGGTGGACATACTGGAAGAGGCCTTCACAAAAATTCACTTCCAGTTCCCATGCTGCACCCTTGTTATTGAGTTCTAAGCTGCGTCTGACAGCCTGGCAGAGAGCACCCCCCTCCACCTGTCAGTGCCCAGGGATGTATCTTTGTGGGGCTTTCATCTGGTCAATACCTTTGCATAGACTTCAGTCAATGCTTGCCCAAGCTTTTCAGGCTCGCCTCGCAGTATCACCGTCTCCGAGCTACTGTCAGTGGGTGGGATCTCGACAGAGACTCCAGTTTTCTCCAAGATCTCCTGCAGGGAATTACCCTTGGGGCCGATGACATACTTGTGCTGGGACTTCTTCACCTCCACAGCAATGGTAGTAGTCTTCTTTTTCTGTAGGAGCAGAGGCACTGGAGCATCAATCACAAGGGAGCAGGGAAGGACAAAAGTGAAAGGAAGAGACACGAGATGCAGTGAAGCTCAGCACCCAGGAAAGATCAAAGCAAAGGTGAGCACAGGAGCTCTGCAGTACCCTAGCACCTCTGGGACCCTGCCTACAGAAAGCCCTACTCTTGAAAATTTGCAGGTGAAATACAAAATTCTGTTTAAGCTCCCTGGGACACTACATGGACGACACCACACACACACACCCCTGCCCTTGCACAATGCCCAGCTGTCCCCAGGCAGTGCTGTAATGCAACACCACGCTATAAGCTGATTATCTGTGTTGAAATTCAGACTGGTACAAAAACAGACGTAACCATGAGGAAAAACAGACCAACAACCCACAACAAGGATATTCACAGTGGGGATGGCAGTGAAAAATAAACTGAAGTGAAATTTACTCTTCAGCAACTTCTACTCATGTAACAACTTTGATACTGTCAGTTTGCCACACTGCAGCCTTCACACTTCCCTCCTTCCTTTGCAGTACCTGTGAAAACACACACACCCAGAGAGCTCTTTGCTAATTTCTGCTAATTTCCATTACACAAAAAAACAGGAGATCTGTCACCTCCTTGGCAGAATCACCCCAAGCCCCACTCTGCTGAGCAAGGAAATGGTAAGACCCAGGTCCATGTACTGCAAGGGCTGCTGAGCAAGAGCTGACACGAGGAGTATGCAACTGAGGGACACAGAGAAGTAGAACAAGAAGGGAAGAGGGCTGTGAGTGGGTGGGGGGAAGATGGGAAGCTCTAGGGACCATCCATACCTTCTCTTCATAGATCTTCTTCACACGAGCCACAGCCTGGGCTAGCTGCTCCTTTTCCCCTGTGAAGACTATCTCTGTCTTGTTAACGCTGGGTGGAGGAATGTTGATGCGTGTCCCTGTCTCCTGCATGAGCTCACTCACCAGCTTGTTGTAAGGGCCAGCAATGAAGGGATGGTACACTTTCTCCACATCCAGCCGCTCCACGGCACGCTTATCCTACAAGAATACGCAACAGTCCTCAGTGGAAACTGCTGTTGGTATTACCATGTCTGCCACATACAGCTACATTCCCAGGGTTGTCTTGCTTGACACACTAACCTAAACACCCTTTCCAGTTTGCAGGATCTGTCCCTTTCCACCTACAAATAGTGCTGTTCCAAATTTATGATATTCACATCTGTAATCTCCTGTCTTATCTCAGCTGGCATCTAGTATGGTTCACTTCAAAGCACAAGAAGTGCTTATCTTACTTTAGAGATGGATAAAAAGGTACACCAGAAAGTGCAGAACATGGAAGCAATGTTCCAACAGCCAGTGGAAAGGTATACATCTCCATTCAGACTAACAGTGTTACCATCTACAAAGATCTAATATACCATGGAGAACCAAAATGGCCAATCAGATAATGACATGGGAGAGATCACAGGACTGAAGTACCTGCTCAGCAGAGATAAGCAGGATCTCGTGTCGGGCCTTTTCAATCCCTTCTTTAGTGCCAGTGATCTTGATCTGGTTGCTGGGGTCATCTGGGCGGGGGATCTGGATTTTGGTTGCAGTTTTGAGCTCCAGGTCCTGCAGCTTCTCACCATTCTTTCCAATGACAAAACGGTGGTGCTCCTTGGGGATGGCAACTGTCGCTGAAGCCTGCAACACAAAGGCCAAGCATCTATGAGAGCTCTTGCCTGCACATGTGGCAAGGGAAAGTTTTTCAGATGCAGCTTAGTGGCACAACTGAGGAGCAAACACAATGTCTTCTGGCACATCCTGTCCAGAGATTGATACTACACTAGAGGAGATGATCTACAGTGCTTGTATTCCAGGAGTCTAAACACCATTATTCCCTCAAAAGCCTTCTGTTTGCCCAGGAGCAGTATTCTGAATAAGGAAAGGCCTTCAGGCACAGATGAGGAGGTGTCTATGCTCCACTGTCTCACAGCCTCTCAGCACCAGAGAGCAACTGGGATGATGGCTCTGGGGTAGAGTTTACCTGAACTGTGATATCTGCTGCCAAGGCTACAGAGAAGAAGACATAGTCTGACTCCTAGGAAACTGAAATTCAACACCAGAAACTTATTCCAGCAGGCAGAGAGCTCAAATATGCTTACCACTACTGAGTGCTAAGGTGTCTTCAGTGCAGCACACGCTGCTTCAGGGACTGCTTCCAGATGGTTCCTTTTGAAAAAGAGGGGTCCTCAGAGCTTCTCCCAATCTAGCATTAAAGGGCTGGTTTGTAACAGGGATTCCTGACTTGTTCCCTTCTCGGTGAGTTTTTACTGACCTGATAGCTCAGGATTGCTACTATGCTCTTGGTCCCTGTGAATATGGAACTACTAACGGACTAGACACTTATAATTCAAACTACAATGAAAAAAGAAACAAATCAAATCAAAACCAGATCACTTGGTGTGACTCTTCAACCTTCTGTCCACATACTGATGCCAGTCAAGCCTAAGAGAAGTTGCAATACAAGACACACCTTTCAGAGCTGGGACCAATTAGGAGGTATATTGGAGGACAGTGGGGTATGGATCTGTGGTAGCACAACCTAAACTATTTTTTCAGATGCACATTATGTAGGGTTTGTCCCTTTTTGTTCCCTCTGGCAGGGTATGACACATAGGTTGAACGGCACTGAGCAGACATGGTATTATCTATTACATTAACTGCCTTGGACATTACACTTTAAAACATATTATGACACCTGGCTGTGATGTATTTTAACAAGAACTACCATTTTGATAATGCACTCAAGAACCTGAAGGTAAGAAATCAAAATTCAGAGCACTGAAAGGAGAAGCAACTGAAACAAGGAGCCTGCAATTACTTACCAATGGGGTTCAAGTTACACAACCCAGAACCCCGAGCTGAAGCTTTCAGCATTTGGCAGAACGCCTTCTTCTCTACTTTTCTTTCTCCCAACCCTCCACATTCTTCTCTAAAGGACTTAAGAGAAAGCACCATTCCATTCTCACACACTACGAATTTTGTGTGAGGGGCCTGTACCCTGCCAGCACCACCACCTCGGCACAAAGTCACAGATTGAAGACTCCACCCTTCATGCAACACCATGGCCTGTAATTAGCTTTGAACCCTATTTTAAGCCTCATTTCCATTCCAAATTGCCAACTGTATGCTGTGAAAATATATGGCAAAGCTGAATTAGTCATCTAATAACACCTCTTTGGCTTATAAGCACACACACCCAAGGGTCTCAAAGCATTTGGGAGTCTTGGGGAAGAGCAAGGGATCAAGTGAGAAACAGTTAGCTGCCCTCACCTGAGTCTGCAGGCGAGCAACAATTTCCTTCCGAGCCTTCATGACTGCTTCCAGCTTGCCAGAGACCATGATGGAAAGGCCCTGGTCCTTTGCGAGAGACAGCTCCAGGTGAGCTCCTGTCTTCTGCATGATGTCAAGGCAGATCTTGGCCTGCTCGCCTTCTCCAAACTGATTCATGTCCTTGTATTTCCTCTCCTCCAGCGGCACATGAAACACCTGCTCAGCCACAGACAGACAAAAGGGCACAGCAAGCTGTCAGTGTGCTTTTGCCTAACAATTTCTTTCTCTCTCATGCCCATACAGGATTTAAGTGGCAAGCTGACCTCCCAGGTTTGTGCAGTGCATCAACCAGCTGTGCCCAGGGAAGTGCAGGAGCACTGCAGCAGGCAGTCTGTCCCACATTAGGAGTCTTCCTAAAGGGGATTAGCACTCACTACAGGAATTCTGCAATCCTCCCTTTAGGCCTGCTTCAGCTATTTGTGGAACGGGGATACAGAGCTCTTTCTGGACAGTTTTTCAACACACCCCTCCCCCCCAGAGCAGTCCTAGCTCTCAGCTGCAGTACCAGGGTAAAACACAACAAAGAGGCTGACACAACAAGGATTTCATACTCCAGGGAATGCTTCACTTCACCTACTTTTGGGAGTGGGGAAAAGACAGGAGATAAGACATCCACTCCCACCAACCTGAGTGATGACAGAAGCTTTTATTGGT
This sequence comes from Rhipidura dahli, assembly GCA_013399225.1. NCBI lineage: Eukaryota > Metazoa > Chordata > Aves > Passeriformes > Rhipiduridae > Rhipidura > Rhipidura dahli. The sequence goes on along the minus strand of VXAC01004453.1, from coordinate 80,499 downwards.
CGAATTTTGCTCCAGGGACCAGCAGGTTCCTGGGCAGCTTCCAAACATGGTGCTTTCTCAGGGAGCGGAGGGAAGGCTTCCTTGTAGGTTGGAGGATCATTCTCTTCTTCAGAGTTTAAAGCTGTAACTAGGATAAAGCAAATAAGGTAAATGAGTCACTTTGCCCACAGAAATGCCCCTGTTCACAGGCAGTGCAATTGCAATTAGGCACCACTAACAAGGGAGAGCAAATGGCTTGTGCCTTGCTATTAATCCTATTACAGCTATGCCTATGGGGCTGCCAAGTCTGGAGCACGACTGACATCAGCATAGCACAGACTGCAGTGAATGCCACAAGCCACCAGCCTTGTCTGAGTTGGCACAGTGGGTGCAGGGAGTGAACACACAAGTGAATGGTGGCAGCAAACAGCACCTTACTGCCAACTTTGTCAAGAGGGGTTCAATTAGGGGAAAACAGGCTGAGCAGAGAGAAGTGAAATGACCAGAGCAAGGGTGCAGGTCAGAAGGGGATAAGACAAACCTAAGTCCAGGAAAAAGGCAGAGAGAAGGGCTATTGTTAGGGCAAAGTCTAGAGAAAGCCTGTACATTATGTTCGACTCAGCTGTGCACTGGGCCATACCAAATGGGGCACTTTGCAGCTGGGGACGGATGCCAAAACCCATCACTGAGTCAGTTCACAGGGTTAGTGACCACTCCCAGCACCTGGCTGAGCAAAGGGTGGAAATGACAGCCCAGCACACCGATCCAGGAGGTTCTTGTGTAGCTCAGTGCCCCACTCTTGCATGTGCCTTATCCCAGGGCTGACAGCACTGCTAGCCAGAACTCTCTGCAGTGTTCAAGCCTGTCTCCTCACAGCCCTGCACTGTGCAGCACCACCACTGTGCTGCTGGGGCGGGGGAAGCTATAGTCTAGCAAAACACTAATTTAGGAATGGAGAATGCACACTTTTGGGGAACCAAACACATGGTGTGAGCTTGGGTAAGAGCAAGGAACCTTGCCCGTGCAGTCTGGATCTAGAGGCACATCATGGAGACTCCGTTGTGTTTGCTCACCTTTCACTTGCTGCTGGGCCAGGCCGCTGCGGTGTTCAGCAAAGCTCTCCTGGGTCAAAACTGCCACAGAGCTCATTGTCGACTTCCCACCCACACACAATCCGGGTATGCCACTGCAAGAGATGGAGGTGGCAACACTATCACCAACACCACTCAGGATGCACAAAGTCACTCCAGGTAGACAAAGTATAGGTTACTAAGCACTCTTCCAGTAATTCTCTTGAAAAGCACCCACACTGCCCATCGGCTGCCCAATTTCCTTGTAGAACCAGACAGGAAGTCAGGGTAGATATTTCCTTCCTATACAGTTCACCAAAACCAGAGCTCCTCCCTAAGAAGGCAGAGGATATGTAACCTAAGAAGGTCACTGGTAAGGGGGACACCACAAACTTTTAAAGCATATTCTAAACTAAAGTATGGTCTAATTAATCTATTAATTATTAATGGTGTGCAATTTTTAAACGAGTATATGAACATCTGCACAGTCAGGACAAGACCACTATGGATCCCTGGAGAGAAAAGAGAAAGGACCCAGGAAGCTGCCTCTTCCTGAGAAACTTACTTAGGTGCCTGACTTAAGGACACATTCAGAAAGCCACTCTGTCTAGCAAGCTCAGCAATAGCAAGATCTTTAGCTCTCCCAAAATAAGAACTTACCAGCTAAATGGTCAGTAGCCAGAGAGTCCGTCCTGTAAGCTGCCTGTTTGTCAGCCTGCCAGCTTTTGCTTTATAGAAAAAAAATTAAAATAAATAAATTAGGTCCAAGACAACAGAAAACTGTGACACCCCTGTTATGTTACTGTAACTTTCACCAGAGCACCGCCTGTACGTTTCAAAGCTGTACCTTATCCAAAACACTCTCATACCCAGTTGCATTTCCCCGTACATGACACCTGTCGTGTTTTACTAGCTCTGCAGGCAGTGCCACTATCTACTCAAACTTCCCAGCAGGAAGTCTGGAGTAGTTACTCTTTCATCACACTGGCTACAAGAGTAGCCATCCAATATCAGGCAAAAATACATTCAATTAATAACAGATGTTCAAGACATGAAATTTCAGGGTTGCAAGAAAGACCTTCTCTAGTCAGAAGAGACTAACAACCTGAAAACCTGCCAACAACACTGCCATCAGTCACAAGTTAGGAATGTAGTTCAGTGGAGCTTGGGTGAATCAACACAGACATCCTCACAAACTAAGGCAACCACTCAGGGCTCTCCACACTCAGCTGCTGGGCAGTCCAGCACTGCAGTTTTTATTGCAATAAGATCATGCACCAGGCACTAAATTCTGTCTCCAGGCCTAAATCTGAAAGCTGGAAGAAGAAAATTCACACTGGTTTACACGGACTATTTTAAACATGTACACAAGACACAAGCAGGAAGAAAAATACACTGCTGGGAAGGACTTTCCATCTCCTGAATCTGGATCTGCAGATTTACTAAAAAAGTGTTTAGGAGTACAAGTGAAAATGTAAAAGCCAGTACAGTACACACTCTGTCAAGTTTTACCACAACCACAACCAGAGTCCCCCAGAGCTGTTCTGTGTGCTTCTGCAGAGCTCGCACTCTCCTAAAATCCAGTGCCTCTGCCTGCTCATGGGACAAGAGGCCCCTCTCCCACACATACCCTGCAGTGCTGCTTGGACCATCTTCTGTACAGCAAACTTGATTGCTTCTCAGTTAAGTGACAGTTGCCATCTCTGACCTTCCACTGTGCTAGAAAAGGCTCCCAAAACCAGTGCCACTTCTAAGAACACAGCGTTGCTGAGGGGGTGTCTCACATCATGCTAGAGATATGATGCAGTAAGGGAAGCTGATGGTGGCAGAAGGAAAGCAGGGAAGAACAGAGAGAGCAGTGATGCAACAGAGGCATACAGGCCTGATCTGCACCTCAGCCAAGGCTGTTGTTTTCCCCTACTTCAACATGCCTTTTACAAGCAGAAGGCAGCACAAACTGTGCTATCAGAGCAATAGAGCTAATGCTGCAATTAATCCTGGAATGAGGCAGCAGGTACCAGGACAGCCAGTCATGCTGCTGAAGTACAGGTGCTGCAGCAATGCAGATCTCTGCAAGGCATTTGCTGATGTAAAGAAAGGGTGGCTAGTAACCTGATCTTGCAGAAGTCTCCTGGCTGTCCAGGGTTATGCCACAGTGTAACACACAGTTACGTGTCCATGGCACATGCCTGAATGGCTCAAGCTGCTGCAGATCCAAGGAAAGCAAGTTAGTGCCATGGCACCTGTTCCAGACTATCTTGGCAAGGCCTGCAGACTCCGTGGCAGCTCCTCCAGCCTGTTGGGTCACTAACAAGGGTGCCACCACCTCATGGCAAGCTCCAAAAGAGGGCAGGAGGGAGAAGCAGCCTAGACATCACAAACAGCTGTCAAGCCAAGCTCTGGCTCTGGCTGGAGCCTTGGCAATGGCACAGATGTGCTTATAACTCTCATTTCTCCAGAAAACACCACCTGGCTGATTTTGCATGTGTTCTGCTCCTTAGAGGAGAGTAAGGATAAGAAATCAGCGAACAACACCCAATATAGTGCATACCTGAAAGCCACAACCTCAAGGCACAGCTGCTGGTTTCACTGTGTACACACCAGCTGCAGAGATCTTCCTTGCTGCCTCCACCTCAGAGAACAGCCAGGCATTCAATGAGAAATCAAAGGGCAGTGTTTGTCCACATGATTTTCTGCTTCGTCACCCATACAAGAAGCTAAGAACAAATACTCCTCATCTCCAGCAATCCAAAGCATCTGGTATATTGTAGGCCTCGGGGATTAATCTCTGGCCAAAATCAAAAGCAACCATTAGAATGGTATTTTAAACATAATGTCAAAACCAGCAGCTCAAGCACTGCATTTGGATCTTACACCTCCTTGGCTTCCCACTTAGGTTTTGAAACTAAGGTTACAGCGACGTCATGCCAGGGTGCAGATGACTGGGTCAACAGGTTTCAAACTGCCTGGTTGATACACCGCCTGTAGTGCTGGCCTTGTGCACCAAAAGTTACAGAAGTCTAGAGCACATTTCAATAAAGAGAATGAAATCACCCTAAAAATAACCTCCAGCAAGGGCCAGACCTAATCACATGGGAAACTTTTATATGAAGAGAAACAAAGGCAAAGTCATGAGTTACACTGCCAATACAGTCAGCTCTTGTAGATGGAAATGTCAGTTACATGTTATTTAAAAGTATATTTAATAAAAACATAATCACTTTGTTAATCCCATGCAGAGAGAACCGAACACAGTAACAGCACTGGGCTGGTTGTGGCCTATAGGCACTGTCCTCTGCCAAACATTCACGCAGGACAAGGGTAATCTCTTGCGTGATGAGTGAACACAGATGAAAATACTTGCTTTCTGAAACCCGACGGGCTTCCTCAGAGAGTGGAGGGCCCAGGCCGCTTACTTTTGGGGGAATCACGCTGACAAACAGCTGCTGTGTGGCAGAATGCAGTCTCCCTTCGTAGCGATTCCCGACTTAGTACATCACAGAGTGCAACACGACCGCAGACCTGGCCGCGGGCAGCCCTGACCCATCCCCCATATTTACTCTTCCACCAGCGCCGGCCCCGCCACCACCTCTGGCCCCGGACAGGAGGAGCCCTGTGGCGGCCCCGCCACCGAGGACGTGCACCCGGACGCGTCCTGCTGGCCGGCCCGGCGGGGCAGGCACAGATAGTGCCTCTCAGCGGCGCTGGGAGAGGGCTTCCCCAGCCGCGATCCGAGAGGGGCATCGGCCCGGGGGAGCCTCCGCGCATGGCTGCCTGCGCCTGGAGCCTACCCAGGCCAACACCGCCACCGTGACCCTCGGGGCAGCGGCACGGGGCCGCCCCTCCGCTNGCCGAGCGGGAGGGGGCGGCGGGGGCGCGCCCAGCGCACCAGAACCGTGCGGGAAGGGGGCCGGGGCGCGGCCAGTGCCACGGGGCAGCGGCAGCCTCAGCTCCGGCAGCCCCAACCCGCCGCGGCCCTGCGGGTTGCAGGCCGGGGGCGGCCGCATCAGGCGAGCGGGGGACAGGCGGTCCCGCGGGGCCCAGTGACAGTCTCGAGCGCGGATCCGCGGCCGCCGGTACGCTGCCGGTGGCGGTAGCGTAGCGGACAGGGCCAGCTCCGGGCCCGGCAGTGGCGCCTCCCCCCGCCGACGGTGGCCAGGAAGCGGGGCCAGGGCGCTCGTCCTTCTATAGCCACGGCAGGAGCGGAGCGCTCGGCCCCGCGGCAGGCTGAGCTGCCCGGCGCCGGTGCTCCGCGGGCTGACCAACACTGGACGAACGCTCGCCGCCAGTGCTTTAACTCGTATCGGAATCAAACCCTACGATCGCCGAGAACGGAGTGGAGCCGCCTCGGCCTGCGCCGCTAACCATCTCCCACCAACGACGACAGGAACCACGCCGCGCTCGGCCCAGCCGGGCCGCCCCCTCCCCACGCAGCCGCGGGGTTCGGCCTCCCCATCGGCCCGGCCCCACATGACGGTGATACGCGGCAGCTGCTGCCGGCTGGCACAGCCATGCACCACCGTCCGAGGCCGCGCCGCGGGGACCAGACTTTTCCCCACCTCCCGCCGCCGGATACCCTCCCTCCCTCGCCGGACTTTGCCCTGCCCGGCCCGGCCGGCGGGAAGTTTCTGCGGGCGGCTTCACTGCCACCGGCCGGCCGGGTCCGCACGGCGAGGGAAGCGAGTCGCGGGTGGCTACCGCCCGCTCTGCGCGTCTCGGGACCCCGCCGCCGCCTGCTCCCCGGCTAAGACCCGCGGTACAGGCCCTTTCCACCTTCCCTGCGGATTCCCCCCAGCAGCCGAGAGGGCTGGGGCTGCTGCAGCACCCAGCCCCGCGACGACCCCAGAGCTCAGGATTACCCACTTTGGTCAAGCCCAGTTTCACGCAGGGTTAGCGAGCTCATGAGGGCTCTGATCAGCCAGAAAACCACGGCTGGCACCGGAGAGAGCGAACACCTGAGGTTCCTGCCCGGTGCCGCGAGTGGAGAAGGACAGCGAGGCCTCAGCCCCAGGTGGCCCCTTGATTCGCCTCCTGCACAGCCTGTGACAGAGCAGCAGCTATATGAAGTGAGGCTGCAGGCAGGCAGAAGGGGCAAGGTAAGAGCAAAAGTAGGGGAAAAAAAAAAGAAAAACAAAATCACATAAAATCCCCAAAACCACAACACACTCCTTTCCCAGAAAAATTAAAAAAAAAAAAAAAAGGCCTCTCTTCTTATTCCAGTCTCTAATTTGGAAATGAGGAAGAGTGAAGGAGGGGAAAGGCAAGCCAGCAAGCACAATACCCTCCTTTCCTGCATAGAGGATGTTTATTAGTTTGTGCAATATAGATGTTTTTAATTATTAGCTTTGCACTCTCAGGGAACCAAGGAAAAAAAACCTGTCCCATCACTGTAAAAATACATCACTCTGAACTGATGGTTGCATTAGCTCACTTTCCTACACAGTATTAATCTTCCTCATAATTCCTAACTTACACTTAGTGACTGGTTTTCTCATTCCCACCTTGAGAGAGAGCACTCCCAGACCCTAGCAAACAAAACAAAAGAAGCTGCTCTGTGGAGCTCTGACCACAAAAATTTGAGGTCTTTGGGATAACTGCTTTTGATTACATGCAGTAAATTTTAGAGATTTCATGCACTGTATTTATGGAAACATGGATGGTATTTAGCCTTTAGTAAAATTATTACTTATTAATAAACATTAGTAGATTTCTTCATTTCTCCTCTTTTTATCTTATAGCTGGGAAGACATCATCAAAACACTTGAATTTTTTGACACAAACAATTTATAACTATAAATAAAGATACACTTGTGGGTGAAATCAGGAAGTCTGCTAAACAGAGGAGAACAATCATCAAGAACTGACACCATGCCCAGGCACCTCCATGATCTATCTCCCCCACCCCAGCCTCTCCCCAGAAAGCCTGTTATCTGTGTGAGATGCAGGAATCCTGCTCCAAGCATGGGGTTCTCCACAGAAAGGCAGCGAGCACGGCTGCCACGTCATGTGTGCTCCAGGAGCTGGCTCTGGCTGCTTCGGCACAAACCGCCTGGGCTGTGGATGCCACAAGCATCCGTAAGGCAAACAAGCAGGCTGCTGCCTACCAAGGCATTGATGGCTCATGCAAAAGCAGAGCGCCAGGGACCTGGGCAAACCTCAGCACCTCTAGACTTGGGGCAGCAGCTGCAGTGCAGGGTGTTGTAATTTGGGACTCAGAACCTTGCTTAAGGTGCAGCATGCTTTTCTGGTGCTTTTGCTCCCTGGTGTTTATCTCCCCAGCGCAAAGCAGACAGGCTCCTTCCAACATCCCTAACTTCCAATTAACTCTAACATGAGTAAGCACCACGATCCCTTGTGCCAGGGAACCAGAGAAGCATTGCTACCTCCAGCCTACAGCATCTTACCAAGGCACCACCATCATTCTCCCTCAACTCCACCTCATTATCTGGTCCAGCAGGGGCCCTCTGTGGGGACATGCCACCTTGTGCCTCTGGGATAACCACATGGCCCTCTCCTGCTCTCTCTATGTAGTGCTGCTGCAGCCATAGGCTCATTATGGATTTCTGGCTTCTATCACAGCTTCCTCTCCAGGTCTGCTTAAGAGGCGATCTTCCTCTGCCCGTTGCTCTTCCTTTATTTGCAGCTGCAAGTAATGGGAGGGAAGCCTAACAGTCCCAGATGCTACTGGAAGGCCTAGGGCACCTAATGATTTCTGCTGAATGAAACCTGTCACAGGCTGTTCTCCTTAGAGGAAGATCTTCCACAGGGAAAGAGGTGTGTGTATGGAGGGGAAGAGCTCACCTTTCCTCCCATATTCAGTAAGTACAGAAGCATCCTGTGCATGGACAAAAACACATTTAGAGAGTGCCAGGAGGCTTATTTCAACCTCCTGCTCCCGCCAGCACATAGACCATCCATCTCCCATCCCATACCTTTTCTTCAATGAGGCTACAGACAGGGGCCTGCAGGGATTGCTTCAGGCCTGTTCTGTATACTTACTTGCCCACAAATACAATTTCATGCTAAAATATAAATTAAAAATACACTTGTCATGGAGATGTGTGTAAAATGGCTCCTCTATAAGCCAGGCGTAGGAATTTTTGGTAGCTGAGGGGAATGGAGACGGAAGAAGGTACTCAACCCCTTGACCATCACTACCCCCTTGACCCCTTGACTACCGCTCTCCCTTCGAGCAACCCATATTTTGGCAGCATTAAAATAGACTCCAATTTCATGACTTGTTAGAACAACTGAATAAGAAACCTCCCAAAGAGAGCACCAAAGGGTGGCAGAAAGGGTAAAGAATTGAGCAGTGCTAAGTTTCCATGGCTTATCAGACTGGCAGTTCATATCACCAGTTTGAGGGAGGACACAGAAATGGGACCGGCAAAAACATCAAACACGCACCGAGATAAAATTAACACTGAACTGGTTTGGGGCTTGTTTTTTTGGAACATGTGTTCACCCATGTGAAGGCAAGGTTGAGGAGTTAAGAAGCTTTCCATAATCACTTCACCCCAGGGCTCTTGGGGAAGGGAGAGGAAACTGCACCTTAAACGACTGGAGCAAAAAGGTTGGTCTTTCCTGGCACATCTACCCGCAGCTGAGCTGGGATTTTGTAAAGCATTTCTTCTAGCCTATTTGTTATTTTCTGTTGTTATAAGAGAGCCCTATTTTTCCTGCCAGAAACCAAAAGCCTTATTTGGAAAGCAAGCCAAGTACGTTCCAAAGAGTGTGTGCTGTGATTTTATTTCCTGTTAAATATAACCCCAGATTTCTAAAACTGTACAAATAAGCACCCTTTTTGTACTCTGGGTGCTTATCCCACACCCTCAAGTCAGAGAAAACCATAAAAGAGCTACCCCTGAAAGCATCAATTTCAGTGCATCCCTTGCCACTGGCATTAAGAGAAAAGGGTTCGGGGTATACTTTGCATCACACTAGAAAAAGCAAAAGAGGATTCAGCATGCAGGGCACTTGTATGCCAAACAGCACTGAGGTTCTCAGCCAAAGCAGGATGTGTCTCAGCTCTACAGCTATCACTGTGGCTTGCCAGGGGATCTTCCAATAGAACATTTGCATTTCTACAGAAAATCTCTATTAAACTGAAGTTAGGAGTCAAATTATATAGATCATTCTGCTAAAAGAACAAAAAATGTTTCATCATAAAACATGACTTAATGTGAGTCCACATTGCTTATGTCTGTGACTCTGAGACTAGTTTTTACTTATTTGCCACGAGGAACAAAACTTCCAGGGACGTGCAAATCAGACACCTATCTTCCCCATTCCCACACCAGGGCTGGGAAGAAATTATTTCATAGGCTAAATTCTGCCCCTTGGCTGTCCTTAATGCAGCCTCACCATCTTCACAGGCCCACTGTAAATACCCAGTTAGAGAACTGCAGGTAGAAAAAGTCCACCCAAGCCTAGACACTAATCCCAGCTCCAACCACTTAGTGACATTGTGAAGAAGGGAGGGTGGTGGAAGGAAGATGAGTGACTATGTGTGTTTGTCTCACACAGGCTCTGGGTGGTATAAAATACAGGGTCCCAGGTATTTCACTTGCCTCTCTCCTGGTAACCTACATTGTTTATTGAGGGTAATTCTTTTGCAGGAACAAAAGAGCTGACTAGATATTGATGGAAAATGACAAACCTCAGCAGGGCTCTCAGGTCAATCTGGATCTTTAAAAGACTTATTTCCTGGGCATTCTGACAATAAAATTATGCAACCATCAGCTAGCAAAGAATATGTACACTGCCCTTCCTAGCCTATCATAAGGGGCTCTATAACAAGGGGCATGCAGAATAGGTAGGACGAACAGGAGCAGCTTCCTGGTGTGGACAGAGTTCTGGTGTGAACAAGGAGCATCAGGCCTGACTGCAGAGGGAGGAAAGGCTGCTGGTTTTACACAGCAACACTGTTAGAAAATGAGATTTAACCAAAAAAAAACCCCAAAACAAAACAATAAAGAGACTCAAGCTCTGCTCTTACATTTGGTGAACTGGACAGCAAAATTCTCTTTGTAGCCCTGGCTGCACACACACAGCAACTTGATTTTCTCTGTGGACTCGTTATTTCATTTCAGACTGTTCAGAGTGCTGTGGTACTTGGATGTCAGGTGTTATGACAAAACAAATGCTTTTTCAGAGATGAGGAAGAAAAAAAAAAAAAAAAATCAATGGACAGTTTAACAAAACCAATTCAAAAGCAAACCAAAGGGAAGCCACAAAAGACCAGTCTGAGTCTGCCCTTCCACTTACACTGTGAGAGAAATCTGATTTAACATAAACTTGGCTTTCAAGAAGTTGCAAAGGAGTAGAATTGTTAAGGAGTAGAAGCAAATTTCAGGTTCCTGGCCTTGGGAAGCCAATAAGCATTTTCATGAGGAATAAATATGAGGGATAAAGTAAAATACAGTATCTTCCAGTCTCACAGTAAAGCAAAACACTGTTTTGACTCAAGAATGAAAAAAGTGATTCGGGAAAAAAAAATTTCCAAATATATTGCACAAAAATAACAGAAATACAGAATATCTGGCAACACATGGAGGTCTGAGTCTCTGGGGCCTGCTCAAAGCAGGGTCAGACCAGGGCTTTCACGGCTTTCCTCACTCAGGTCTTGAAAACCTTCAGATCTGCAAAACTTTCTGGGCAACCTATTCCAATACCTGACCAGCCTTACAGTGAAAAAAGGTTTTTAACTTGCAGTTAGAACCTCTGACTTCAAAGTAAGCTCTTCATGCTGAACTTGCTTTTTAGTTTAAATTACCACCATACTGTGTGCTTATCACTCCCAGGTGCTTTCAGAGTGGTGCTGCAGCACTACTTGCCATTCTACACCGCAGAAGAACAAAACTCTTTCACAATTAGCGAACTGAGAGGCACTTCCCAAAGCCTGCTAATATCCCAGTTACCCAAGAAATGACGATTTTGGAGATATTACAGAAGAAAGCATGCACTATTTTATTTTTGTTCTTCAAATGGAAACTTTCACTTTGCTCTCCTTTGGCTACTGCGTTGAAGTTCTTTTGTTTACCTTTCAGTGTCTCCTGCTCTCTCTCCACTGGCCACTGCAATATAAAATGAACACGTGGCAATTTTTTTAAAGAAATGCTGCCAGCAGCTCTCATGCACTATACATCACCAAGCTTGAAAAGGCAGGGGATTCGCAAGCCCTAAACTTACCTTTTTCCATATTAACTGTCATATACTTAGAAAATGTAAAGACAACTGTGTCCCTTAGCCCAAACCTGTCACCAGACTCACTAAGACCCTCCTCCAGGTACTCTTAAGGTGATGTTTTGCAGGGCAGAATTTAAGTACTTGCTTGCAGCAGTTTATAAAGATGACAACAACTGCTTCTTTTCACATTGATTAGATAAACATATACAGAAAATGAAGAAAGAAAAAAAAAGAACAGTGACAATCTAAATGAGACCTCCCCACTGCCACTTTACAGGGGAAGAGTGGAAAAATTGCAACTTAAGCAAAAATGTAAACAGACATTTGGTTTTGTCCATTTTGTTTAGGTTACAATTCTTTTTAATCTTGCTTAGCTACTTTGATTTGATGTATTATATAAAAAAACCTCACCAAACTTGTTCAAGGCTCCTTGAAAGATTTTAAAGATTCCTGAGTTTCTAATGTTTATTGGATAACGAAGACTCAAGAGAATGCCAGAGTTCCATTTTTATAAACTTCCTATGCGCTCTGGTATGTTTTGCTCTGAATTCCAGTTTCCCAAGTCACATGGCTTCACAAGACTATCTAATTCTGTAACTTTTATTTTTCTTTATTTCTACCTTTCAGTTGCAATAAGCAGCTTGAAATTATAACCCAGGAAAGTCAGTGTTACTGTGACAAACTAAACACTTGAAAGAATAAAAGCCTGAAATTTGCAGGGAGGCTAGTGCTTTGTTTGGAGCAGGACAGAACTATTTAAAATTGAAAAAACCCACCTTCAGTGTGGCAACAATTCATCTGAAAAAGCATTAAAGTAAATATCTGATTCCAACTGCCACTTTGGAAAAGCAGTGCTAGGACCCTCACTATTTAGCACTGCCTTTCCTTTGTCCTATTCATAGCACATGCAACAGGGGCTCAGCATATCCACAGACAAGCACTAATTCCTAATCTCTACTAGGCCAAGCAAAAGGCTCTTCATGTGTTAGACAGAATTACATCACGGTCATCTAAACTGACAGTGAAAAACCCAGACAGTCTTCCCTTCCAAATTTGCAAGGCCACTCTAAGCCTGCTATGAAAGGAGAGAAAGAGAGATAGTGAGAACTCAGAGTAAAACTACTCCCCCTAATTGTTACAAATAATATTATTTTACGCTTAAAACCCCTTTTCATAACTGAATCATTCCCAGTTCTACCCTGCTCATCTTTGGGCTGAACTGGAACAGGACATGAACCATTTTGGGTACCATTTTTTTGTTTTGATACCTCATGCTGCTCAGTCCTCTACCCACTTTGTTATTGTCTTTTGGATTAATAGAATGGTGTCCTGAGCAAGATGAGTTTTCAAATAAAATACAGGGGTTAACAATTCCTAAATTTGCAAGAACTTCTCCTGTAAATACTGCTTGCTCTCATTTTACCCATAACCATGCTGCAAGCAACAGAGCCATCAACTCAGTACTTTAATTTCATGAAACTATTTATAAGAGCAGGTGTAAAACTTGACTTTTAAGCTTCCTCAGTGCTACATAACCAGCTCTACTTTTAAGCAGTAGTCATACCTACAACTTGCTATTCTCCAGACATTCCAAGGGTCCTTGTAAGACCAAACACCTAAATCCCAGCAGGCTGCACCAACTCTTGAAGTATTCACTTTGAAAACAAAGGCATATGCACTAACAGGTCAACCATAACATATTCCCATTCCTACTCTCACTCTGCCTGCTCTGAGAATTGTTCTTTTGAGCTTTCCTTTAAACTGCTCCAGCACAGGTTTATTTTTTTACATTCGGCTTTATCACAGGCACAGAGATAGCAGCAAACTCACTTTCTCCTGAGCAATGGAAACAGCTGGGGCCTGGTGTACAAACAGCGGAACCCTGCTCTCCTCTTTCAGAAAGGCAGGAGAAATCAGGCAGTCCACACCATCTCCAGTGCCCACTGGAGACACAAAAATGCCTTCCAACTTCTGGGGCAACCAGTAATAAGTTCACTTCAATCATTCCTGGACTCCTGCCCCACTGTGGTTTTCCCTGGCTTTGCCTTTGTCCCTACCAGTGGGGCAATCTCAACTCTGTTCTTACTCTCTTCTTTTTTCCTAACTCATTCCATGCACCCATCCCTTGCCTGAGGTTCCTATTCTGGCCACACAGCTTGTCCTAGGCTTTGTTTGTCACTCATCTTTGGCAACTATCCAGTCTATTTTGTGAAATATCCAGTTTAATTCCCAGTGCCAGAAATGCAGGGATAGACAAAACCATAACACTACAAAAAAGCAGAAGAGAACTAGCAAATGATGCTACAGCAGGTGGTACCACCTGAATCAAGCACTGGCCATCAAGGTGGTCAGTGCTCCTCTGAAAAAAAAGCCTTTGCAAATTTTTCAGCAACTTTCTGTAAAACCTGTGAAATACCAGTCAGGGGTGGGGGAAAGGGACAGGGGAGTGATGCCCATGCTGTGTGCCAATACCCTGACCCAAGCCTGACACTTGACTGATGTAAGAAGATTATTCCAGTTATCCAATCCCTGATGAAAAATATGCCAGAGGTTACCTTTGTGACAATCAGCTATACCTGCCTCATGGTATTTACTGTGAGATATGATAGCAGTTACCTTCCTTTAAAACCAGAGTCCTGACATGTACCTGGCCTGTGATCTGGGGTCAGATAACACTTTACGGGCTTTGACAGAGATCTCAATAAGCAAATACCAGTTCAATAACACAGAGAAAAGGCTGGGTCCTGCCTCCTCCAAACAGGATTGTAATAGTCAAAACACAACACTGTTACAAGTCTTTCCTCCTTAAAATCCAGTCATTTGCTGGGATGCTGCTGAATTCACAGCTACAGCATGCAAGTATCAATTGTCATGATATGAGCACTCCCAGAAACTCTCCTTCACAGGTACTTCTCATGCAGGTAAAAGATGTGGCATATACACACCAGAATCACACTGACATACATTTATAAACAAGCTCCTTGTAGAATTATTTTTCTTTGTTTTGCTTTGTTTCCTTGTTTTCATGTTTGTTTTGTTGTTGTTTTTTTTTTTTCCAGGGGGGAGGGATGGATGTGTCTCTTTTTTTCCATTAATGCTAAATAAATCTACCTGTTCCATCCCCAAACTTCTCCCAAGTGGTTCTTTCTCATCACTGAAAAATATTCAAAACAGAAAAACTGTTGCTGGAAAACAGTTCCAGACACTGTGCTGTGGAGTGTAAGAGAATCTGATACTACTTCCATTTTGCATCAACAAGTAAACCCATTTTATTTTGAAATTAAATTAAATAACAATTTAAGGGAGGTCGCACAAATATGACTATGCTATTCAATCCTCTCAAAGGCAAAACTTTTCCTGTGAGTCACCATTTCTTTGTGTCTTGCAGCTAGTGAACCATTCCCTTCCCTTCTTCTAGTGCTGTTTTTCCGCTGAAGTTAAACTCATTATGACTTCCTCTAGATGAGCCTTTGTGGTCCATCTTTTCTCTCAGGTTTCTCCCTGTTTTTTTCTGCCTGCTGCTATGCAAGTGCCTCTTTTGTGCCTCTAGCTGGACATAACTCCTTGCTCCAACCGCTGCTCCTCACAATAGAGTGGCATGCTTCCCTCGCTGCCTCAGCAACACAGGCAGCTCCCACGGGCCAGGCAGCTGTGGCCAAGGTCAGCCCTCTGCACACACGAGTACTTACATGTACTTAAGTTACTTACATGATAATATATCTAGCAATGATTTGCAAAATATTAGAAGGTATCTTTGAGGCTTGAAAGATCTACCAAATGCAAGATGCAAACAACACAGAACCAGTCATGAGAGCTAAGTGAAGTCTACCAGTAAAATCAAAGAAAAGTATCTGTATTATATAGCCACTACCAGAAATTATTCCTGTATTTCTGCAAGACTGCTGGGAAAATATCAGAGCTTGTGTAAGCAGAAACACCAAAGATCATTTAAATGAAGGTAAAATTAACTACTTCAGCTTTAACATACCTTTTTTATCAAACAAACTCAGAACACTAATCACAGCCTACTTCTCTTTGTTGCAATTAAAACTTTAAACACATACATTCTCTAGCAACTCAGTTTCCCCTCTTGTTTTGGATGGAACCTTTTCTCCTCATTTATTGATATATCTTTTTCCAATCTGACTTTCTGAATTCCTTCCACAGAAGTCATATCATGAGAGCTAAGGGGCAACATAAGTTCACAGAAAGAAGATGTGAAAAAGATCATTAAAATTATTAGGCATTCAGGACTTATCCATTTAAGATGGGAATGCAAATCACAAAATTTTATTAAGGCTGTTAAGGTCCTAAAAACCTGCTTTCTTTTAAAGCTAAAGTTCAGATAAATATAAATACAAACCTGTCAGGTATAATTCCACATCCAGGATAAGCTAGTAATCCAAAATTATTCTTCCAAACCTAGGAATTTCTAAAATGGAAAGAGCTCTTGAAACAAACCCTAGATTCTTGAAACAATACTAGATTTAACTGCCATTGGCAACAATACTAGACTTAATCTTGACTTAATGACCAGTCTAGCATAAACACCTGGAGGCCAGAGACCAGCTCCAGGTGTACTGAGTCCTCTGCAATCCCTTCCCCTACTGAGCAAGGCCCTCCCTTCTACTCCAAATGCAGTCTCAGAGGCTACGATCAACACCACAGCCTCCTGGAAGCACAGACTCTGCAGGAAAAGCTTCTAGACCAAAGGCCTAGAAAAAACAATGAGTAAAATAAAAAAGCATGAGCAAAGCCCAACAAGCTACGCAACAGCATTCTGCTTTCAAAGGCAGGGTAATTAGGAAGAGGAACAGAGGCCTAATCCTGCAGCTGGGTTTTATTTTCCTATCTCTTCTTTATCTGTTTTCATACTGTAATACAGTAACACCTACTGAATTCTTGCACAGACACATGTCACAGAAGTTCTACAGGCTCTGGGCCTCTCAGTAACATGCTCCTGGACAAGTTAGACTTGTTACCTCCTGAACATCCCTTTCTCAGTCTGCTTTAAAAAACCCTGTTGTAACTTCCTTCAGTGGCACACAGAATCCCAGAATCACAGGGTTGGAAGGGACCTTAATCATCATCCAATTCCACCCCCTGTCACGAGCAGGGAAACCTTCCACCAGCCCATGTTGCTCCAAGTCCCATCCAACCTGGCCTTAAACATTTCTAGGGATGGAGAAGCCACCACTACTCTGTATATCTTTGTCAAGACTGTAACAATACTCCCACTAGGGTTCAAAACACCCATGGGAACACTTGTCAGTCTTGCTGTTTCACTCTGAGGTTTATATTATAAGCTCTGCCACAGCACAGGCCTGAGGATTTCCTTCTGTAGAATTCCTGAACACAAAACAAAGTTGAACCATTGTTGAGCGACTTTTTTTTTTTCAAAGAGAAACATTTTCACGTAAATCTGATACTCTACAGAAACCCACCAATGAAACTGTCAAAACCCTGCCAGTTACAGTAAGTGAACCATTCATCCATAGGGGAAGTTTAGATTGGATATTGGGAAGCAGCACAGGCTACCCATCAGTCACCACCCCTAGAAATATTTGAGTGGTAGGGATATGGCACCTGGGGAATGGGTCAGTGCTGAACACAGCGGTGCTGAGTGAGTGGTTGGACTTGATGGTGTTGGAGGTATTTTCCATCCTAAATGATTCTATGATTCTAACCACACACCTGCATTTAGTTTGAACATTATGGACTGGTCCCAGTGCCACTGCTGACTACTCTGACCATCTGACCAGCAGTGACTGGATGAATTACCCAGTTTTTCACAGCAGCAGCACCACCTTAAGTGCATTTGTACCAGCTTAACAAGCTTCCATATACAACAAGAATATTACGCTTTGGAAAAGGCAGTATCCCCCAAAATACTGTAACCAGTAAAACATGGTAATTTTCTTCAAAAATGTGAAAACTGCACAGTTTGCCTCATCTGGGATGGCTCCCACTCAGATAACAACTATGGAAAGCCCAAGGTTACAAAGCTCTCTTCTATCAGACCATAATATCTTCAGAGGCAGCTTAATGACAAGCTATTTGACTAAGAACAACTGCCCGTAATCTACCAAAACCAAGTTATTATTGTAACCATTATGCTGTGCAACAAACAACAACAACATTATGATCCAATTCCAGTTCAAGGGGAAACCTCTTTCATCATCATCCCAGTCTAGGTAAGTGAGGCCAATGAAAAAGCAAAGACAACAATAACCTTCAAAATCATAAGAGGATATGTTAATTTTTTCACCCTATCAAGCAAAACTGGGGGAGAGGCAAGAAGGAAGCCAACAAAAAAAAACCAGCTTAACTTGCAACAAAGGAGGAGATGGGAGTGTATATCACACTACCAGCTGTGGACATATCAGAATGATCTACACAGAACAGTCTTTAACCATTTCTTAGAAGCTACTTGGAAAAGTGTCCTTTGAAAATGATCTGGACTTACTGTACCTTGCAGCAGCGGCAAAGCTCAGGCTGGCTGGTTACACTGCCTCTGCCACCCCACAGTTACATGCTGCCAGTTACTGTTACTTTCATAAGCAGTGAGAGCTTTTCCCATGCCTGTCATTTTGATCCCTGTAAAATTATACTGAGGACCTTTACAGAAAAGGTTGTGTGTTTTTGTTGCGGATGGCTCTGCCTACGATTTGGGCCATGCTTGACAAAAATCCACGTACAAGCAGGAAAACTGTTTTTTCTAACAGCTTAAACCTAAACAGGCAAAGGGTTAGAGACAGAGCTTTAGAAGACACATAGCTAAACATAAGGTTACCACTTCCTTTCCTGCTTCACCTCTGATATGTTCCTTCACCAGACAGAGGGATATCCAACTCACCTATGAAACAGTACATGAAACACCACTTCCAAGCCAGATTTGGGGAAAAAAAGCCCCACAAGCCATACTACTATCTATCGTCTTCTAACTGAAAACAGTTGTCGGAACAGACACAGTAGGAAAAATGGGAACTAAATTGCTGGGCAGCTTCTTCACTTACCTTACTGAACAGAAAACATGTGATAAAGCAAAGCAGCACATATGAGTGTGCAGATTTTTCTTTGTCATTACACAACAGGACAGGAAAAGAAATTACTCTTTCAAACTCCTTGGGACTGAATGTCACCAAACTTCACTTCCCAGGTACGGAGCTGAGAATGTTTCAAATTCTAAACTTAGTGAATGCAAGGCCCTTAACTCATCTTATAAGTTAACTGATCTCTATATTACCAACATTCCCAGCACAATCTTCTCTCTTGCTTCTTGTCTTTCAGTGGAAGAAATTACTCTTGCCAGGTAGGAAACCATTCCTACTGTTTGGGGAAAGCCATCATGGGAAGTGCTGCTTATCATGTGTCACTTCAGCTATAGCTCAAGAATCATCAGCGCCCCGTGCTTAACCCTCTTCAGGGCTGCTGGATTGCTGGATCATCCTGGTCTATAAATAACCCGAAATAAAACCACACTGCAGACGTAGGGAGCAGGCCAGCAGAGGCTGAATTTCCTCACGTATCATGCACAGAGGCGGTTGCAGTGTCACAGGTGAGGCCAAAACCCTCCCCCACCGCGGCCAAGGGCGCAGTCTCAGCTTTTGGGACCAGGAACAGTGGTAATGGAGACTACTGCACTTCGAGAGCCCGCAGCAGTCCGACCCCAGGGACACAGGGCGGGACCCACCACCAGCCGTAGGAGGGGGGAAGGCGATCGCTTCCTCAGCCGCACCCCCTCAGCGGCGGCGAGGGCCGATCCGCCGCAGGGGAAGAAAGCGGGACATGACTCATGGCTTTTGGCTGCTCCTGGGTGGCCCCGGGGCGCTCCCCGCCGCCAAGGAGGCGCTGGCGGCGGAGCGGCACCNGCGCGCGCCTGCGCGCAGGGCCCGGCGCTGCCCGGGGG
Source organism: Rhipidura dahli (assembly GCA_013399225.1). Classification (NCBI taxonomy): domain Eukaryota; kingdom Metazoa; phylum Chordata; class Aves; order Passeriformes; family Rhipiduridae; genus Rhipidura; species Rhipidura dahli. Next base: position 61,353 of record VXAC01004453.1, on the reverse strand, counting down.
CGGGGCCTGGGGTGGGGCGGCACCGCCCCCTCCTCCGGCCGTGCGCGCGCGGGAGCGGAGCTCGGAGCTGGCGGCAGCTGATGGAGGCGCGAACGGAGGAGCTGCGCTGAGGTGAGGGGCCCTGCCTTACCCCGGGGTGGGGCTCGGGGGCCCCCCGCCGGGNGGGCTCGGGGTCCCTCTGCGCGGCGGTAAAGGGACCGGCGATGAGGGGAGGAGCGCTGGGAAAGGGTCTGGCCTTTTCCGCCGCGCAGACGGACCCCTGAACCTGAGCGGTTCGGTTGAGGTTGGGTGATGCTGGTGAGGAGGGAGCGGGACGATGGGCGCTGCGGGCGGTGCCGGGGAGGTGAGGCGCCCCGGCCGCCCGCCCAGCGCGGGACCCAGTGGTTGTATGGGCCGCCATGGGACCTCCGAGCGGGGGCCGCGGAGGAACGGGGCCCCTCCCACAGCGTGTAAGGCAGTCGCTTTTAGGCACGGTTTCGTAGAAAACTCCAGCCGCGCTGTTGAAACCGGAGGGCGAAGAACGTGACCGACGAGCGCCTGAGGAAAATCCGGGCTGCTTCGAGGCACCCGAATCCAAAGCCCCTAACCCCGACCGCAACCCTAAGCATCCCGTGCGCTCCCCTGGGCTCGGGCTGCGGTCGGGCGGGGCCTTGACCTTCGGGTTCGGGTGTACTCCTGCCTGTGCCGGAGAGCTTACACCTGATGGGAACGCTGTGGGAAAAATCATACGTGAAAGATTCCTGTGCTTGGTCCGTATGTTAAAATACAATACAGCTGTAGCCGTCTGCATAACTCTGCTTGCTGCTTCGTTTCTTAGCAGCTGTGAGAAACTTTCTTCTGCTCTTAGCCTGCCTCTGATAAATAGTTGGGTGACAGACAAGTCTCACAAATTAAAAGAATGTTCCTCTGTGTTCCAGCAGGATCTAGTTTTGTTTGGCATTGAAAACCTCTCATGGAGAATGCTTAAGCAGGAATCAATGACATCACTGGCAGGAAACACTCTTGGAAGGAAGAGTTGCTATCATAGCAATCTTACATGATAAAAGGCTCATGCATAACCTCTTCACTAGTTGAATACATAATAGGTCATAGATCGTTTTATGGGCTGAAATGCAGATGTTGCAGATGCTAGAATTTATTTTTATCTTGAAATTTCACTTGAGAACCATGTTATCCAGTTTTTATTTCTCATGAGTAACCAGGGTGCTGGATTTTTGTTAGCAATTTTGGCTTCATGAGAAAGGACACCTAATTGCTTCAATGTTTAACATCTTCAGTGATGTACCTCCCATCAAACTCAAATGAGGTTGAAATTGTGTAAACATACACCTATATAGTAGTTTTGAGAAGAAAATCCTGGAAATCATCCCTACATTGAAACAACTTTTTACCTTGTGTCTGACGCAAAAAGTCGGGCTTCTGCTGTCTAACGCTGGGCAGTTTGTTTTGATTCCAAGATGTCTCTTAGCTGGAAGGAACAGACTGAAGGGTGCTGCAAACTGAAGCAGTTTGGTGTAATTTTATATGAAGCTGAACTTCCTGACAAAAATCTGCTTGGAAGATGGAAAGTATCAGGTAGCGATAATTTCAAATCCATAGAAATAAAGTGCGAATGAGCTAGATAAGAGGTGAGTGTGGGCTTTGGGTGTGGGAACAGATACCCCGTGGTAAGAGGGTGAGCCCGGGGAGGGACTAGAAAGGGGAATTGAGTTCTCATCACTTGCAGATACAGCATATGCTGACATTTTTATGTTGCCACAGTAAATCACATGATCTTTTGAAATCATGCAAGTTACTGGTTGGTGAGTCTTTGTTAAGAGACTTTTTTGCATAGAAGTGTTAGATAAATATTTAAAAAAATTTTTTGTGCCTGGCTGTTTTATATTTCACATGCAGCTACATGTGAAAATTTTATATTGGCAATAGAAGGTAGAATTACTGAGTTTTCAAGCATCTAGATAAGAGAAGAGGAGAAAAAGTTTCATTTTGAAGCTGTTAGCTCTTTACAAAACAATCGAGCATGAATGAAAATGGTGAGGAGAAAGAGGCTTGAAAAGAAAAGGGGGGGTTTGGGGTTTTTTTACCTTTGAAGAAACTGTTTCCTGTAAAGAGCAAGGTGTCTTTTAGCAGGGTGTTTGGTTTGGTTAGTTTCCGGAAAGGATGTGGACTTTGAAGGCTTCAGTACAGTTTATCACGCATCTGATGCCTTCAGCATCCCACACTGATGTTGCTTGAATTTATTGTCTGACTGTGTTTATAGGGGCAATGGTAGCTGAAAATTCTGCCTGTTGTTAGTACAGAAGATTCTGTGCTCTGTGAAGAAGTTAGCACTATTTTAGAATGTGGACATCCAGTCAGGGATGCTCCTTTTTCAATTTAGTGTGCAACAGTGGATATTACACTGGTTTATGGGTGAGTTTTTTTCTCATACAATTTTTAATAAGCTGAAAAACATTATTATTTTTTCAGATTTTTTTCCTGTACTTCCCTAAAAATGTCCAAGGTAAGAATAATGTTTCTGTCTTCCAATGTAACAATGTGAAACCTATTTTTTGTTTTTAAATACTAATCCTCAATGACAATTTGTATCTGTTTGATGGTGAAGGGTATTCTAAATTTACGATCTGTAGGAGACATAATACTCAAAGATGAGTGATGTAAAACATATATTAAAGTACTTTCATGCAAGTATAAATCTCTGCAGTTGATTAATACCCTTGGAAGGATTTAATTTTGGTCAGAGTTTTATACAAGCTCCCTGGTGCATCTTCATTGAAACTTCCTTTTTGCAACTTTGTTTTGAGCAGAACTCATTTAAGAAAATGATGGTTTAGATATAATTTCTTTCTTTACTAATAGAATCAACTGGTTTTCCAATAAAATCCTTCATTCAAAATATTGTAACCCCAAATACTATTGCCATGCTGGAATTCATCTAATTCTTGGCCCCTAGCATTTGATATGATGGGTAAAACATCCATGTTTGCTTATTGGAGTGAAATGAATGATAAAGGGTGCTTAAGTAATGTGTTTGAAGAGGGAACTAAGAGATATAAATATTGCTCTGCCATATCTGTAGCAGTGGGTATTCAAAACATTACTGTGTAAATTCCCCTTCCCCACACTTTAAGAGAGCTCTCTGAAGAGCACTTCCAGCAGATGGCTGTCACTTCACAAGTTGCTCAGGGTTTTCCTTTGGATGTGTTAAAAATAGATCAGAAATGGTCATCTTTTTATTCAAGTCCACAGAAAACTATTTTATTTTGACTGTGTGTGAAGACTGTTCAAAAAGTGTGTGATTAGTGACCGCACTTCACGCTTTGTCATACTTCAATAAATAATTATTTGGGATTTTTTTTCGGTTTTACTTAAGGTGATCTTGGCTGGAGAGCTGAACAAGTGAAGCTTTTTTTTTTTAAACTCTAGGTCTGTGTAGTTGTTCTGCACTTCTTTGTGAAACTGTCACGTAGTAGGAACCTCTGAGTAGTTTCCTCTCTGTATGTCACGTAGCTTCAAACCTTTTGAGATAAGTGAGGAAAGCAGTTCTACAAACTAGTAAGTCCTGAGTGGTTGCTTATTAATGTCTTATTTTATTTTTTTTTAATTTCATTTTCAGCAACAGCCTGCTCAATTTACCAATCCCGAAACTCCTGGCTATGTTGGATTTGCAAATCTTCCCAATCAAGTTCACCGAAAGTCTGTGAAAAAGGGGTTTGAATTTACTCTTATGGTGGTTGGTAAGGAAACATTTTGTAGTTTTTTCTCACAGTTAGTACTTGCTCACAGGGAATTTGAAGTTAAAATGAATGTTAGTCCCACTATTGTAAGGCTTCAGCTTGCATCAGAAACTTTCCTGTACTGTAGCTTTTTCTTTTATATTTTATTGATTCTTGCAGCAGCTGTTTACCACATTACAAACCATGCTTGAATACCTTAACAAGTTTGTGGGTAAAGAAATTTTATTGTGCACTCCAGCAATCATTTCTTCCTTCCTTCTCCCCCATCTTACAGGATTCCACCATTCCATTTAAAATGTAGTTTTAAACTGGTTTTGCATTTGAATACAATCTTGGTTCACTTGCCTGTTTTGATTAAGAGACTGGTGCTAAGGACACCAATCTATTTAAAATGTTGTTTATGCTTCTGTAGTTCAAAAGAATCTGAACTCTAGTTTTTTCAACCCTTCCAAATACTCTTGTAAAAGAGTGAGAAAGACTGAGAATCGGACCAGTTGGTTTTGATGTTAGCTGTTACTTTTTACACTGATCATAATTTTTTGTTAGCAGTTGTAATCTAAGGTGTTGTTCTATTTGATAATTCATTGGGAATCTGTGTTGGTATCTGGAATGGAAAGAAAAATCTAGTGTCTGCAGTAGAAATACCTTGATCCTTTGAGAAATCAGTTGCTATTCTTGAAGGTTAAGTAGACTCCCAAATCAGGCTTGGGTGTCTTCTCTGTCTCTCTGTTTGTGAGTTTTGGTGTTTGAACTCTGTAATTCTTGCTTTTAAATAGGCTTTCACCAGAAGCACTCTAATAGAATTAGGCTCTTTATTACCTGGCCCCACAAGAAATAAATCTCATTTGTGTGTTAGATTTGCCCAAGAGAGATCACAGTGGGAATGAGCAGGAGAGGTGACATGTAGTCCATGATAGGAGGTGTTTAACTCCTTAATTGTTTTTGATTCCAGTAGTTACAGAGAGAGTCTATCCTCAAACCTTTCATTAGTTTTGCCAAATGACAGCCTTAGCACTGCTTTTGTCCTGCTTCTGTGTTTTGTTCTTTAGTGTTGGACAGAGTTTGCCCTTGTCTTTGTCTTCCTAGAATTTTATCGTAGTTGTTTCATGTATCTTTCATTGGACTTGATTTGGATGATACCATAAGGGATATCTTATAAAATCTAAGAGTAAAGCCAAACTCTAAGTAGCTGCTTTAAATTATGCTATCTACTGTAACTCTTCAGAATTTACTGTTGAGTGGCCCTAAAAGTGGGAATAGTTTTGAGAAAGAAAAGATATGTTTTCTCTGCTGCAGCTAAACTTAACTTCCAGATCTCTTTGATTTCTAATTGCAAACAGCGCCATATAAAACAGTTCTGGAAGAAAGCAGTGTAGAATTATATAGACCAACAGTTGTTTCTAGCCTCTTGTAAAATAGAAATAGAGGGGACATGACTTGGTGTGAGAGTAATAAAAAGGCGTTTAATCCACCCGTGTTGGAGCAAAGTGGAACTTCACAGTGCTGCCTGCCAGTATTTTAAGGGATAAATGAAAATTACAGGAAGAGAACTTGGAAAAAAATAATTTCATTGAAAGTTTGGAATGATATTTTAAGATACGCTAGCAGAGGGAGGCAGCTGATGTAAGATAAAATAAACTGTGCTTTAAATTGTTGATTATTTCAACAGTTTGGAATGTGAATTCTTTCTCTTTAAATATGCATGGAGTTTATGTTCTCTTGTGGACTGTGTCACAGTGCCTGTTTTGAACTCTCATTCTTCATTAAGTTGTCATCCTTCTTCATTTCTGAGCAGGATAATACTTTAAAAACTGCCTGTGCTGGCAGAATCCTAATCAATGATGTTGCTTTTCCACCTTGCTTTTGGTTATAGCTTTTTTCCCTGCTGTTGTTTTCTGTGGTATCTGAAAATATGAGCTGGAGTTTATAAGAATTTGGCTGCTTGGCTGTGTTGCTCCCAAAGAATTCCCAGTCACTTGTATCTATTAACAATTTTATGTTCATTCTCATTATTTAGCTATGACTTCATCTAACTCTTGAGAGTTACTAAACTGCTGCTACCAGTATAATCATTGACAGTGACTGTGAAAACTGATTTAGTTTATGTGTAATATTTACCCCTACTGAAACAATGGAATGTGACAGTGGATGAAATCATATTTTCCTTGGTTTTACCAAAATGATTCCATGTGACTGTTGAGTTACTCTGGGTGCATGTCACCTTCACTGGTGAAGGCTGCACTGGCACAATCTGGTCTTGAAAGCTGCATTCTATAAGGCATTAAAAACTGGCAGCTCCTACTCAAATCTTTAATTAAAATCAATTTTCACCTTTTTTTCTTTTGTTCAGATATTTTTGTCAGATTCATGTTGCAGAATAGTCTGTGTTACTCAGGGACTCTGTGGCACATCATTTTTTAACATCTAATTTTTAAATTTAATTCTATCAACACCTGAAATAAAACTAAAATTCTAGAAAAAGATATCCTCAGTGAACCCAAGTACTGAATGTTACAAGTTGTTGCTCATATGCTATGAAAATTTCTTCTGATTAAAATCTTGACCTTTAACTAATTTTTTGTCCTCTGAACTTTCCTCGTGGCCATCAGTATCTCTCGAACAAAAATATATTTACAGAACAATTTGGTAATCCCCAAGTTCATCAATATAAAAAAATTGCTCAGTGGACATATTCTTCTTGCTTTGAGTTCTTGTTTGTCATACTGCCATAAAAAGCAGAAATAAATCCCACTTTATGATGCCTGGCTGTGCAGAAGTTCAGCAATGTATTTTTCATTCTTTAAATGGATGATGTAGCCTTGACATGATATAGCTTCTCACTAGGTATGATATTTCACATTCTGGAGTGATAACAGAAGGGCATGTTTTAAAAAATCAGGAGACATGAAATGGGAAATCTTAGGTCTAAATGGATCACAACTCTGCTTGACTAGCAGAATTAATTACAAATCATCAGTGAATCCTCTGGGAAAGGGCATTACAAAGCCAAGATGTGAAAATTGTTATACAACCTTTTTGTGAAAACTCTGCTAATTCAAAGTTATAAGTTGTACATTTTTAATTTGAAAGAAACATGAAAAAATGCATAGTCAGATAATACTGTCCAGATACTCTTGAAATTATTTATGTAAATATGTTGAATTTATCTTCATATTGAATCACAGGTGAATCTGGATTGGGGAAATCTACATTAATAAACAGCCTCTTCTTGACAGATCTCTACCCAGAAAGGATAATCCCAGGAGCTGCTGGTAAATATACATTTGTTCAATGATTTTTGGAGTTGAGTGCTTTTATCTTTGAATTTTGGTAACAGCCAGCAGTGATTTCTGGCTGCAATAGTTTCTAATGTATTTTCCTGACACTTGAGCTGTTTGATAAAACCACTTTCCTCTGCACCTGGGATGTCTATCAGGTCTTTGTTATTTAATCCTTGGGTGTCTTTGTATTAGCACCTAGAAATTTGATCCCTTTTTTTGCTTAAAAACAGTCATTGTGCCACAGTAAGATGAACAATCAACTAAAACAATCAGAGAATTTATTTAGTTTTTAATCTGTTGCAATTGTAATCATATGAATTGTTTATACCTGCTTGCACCTTAATTCCTTTGCTTTGGTTTGATATTTAGTGAATGAAAACTTCACTTCCTGTTCTTCTTCATTCCCTTGTCCTATTTTTGTTCTGTTAATCAAGGCATGCAATAATCCAACAAAAGGGGATATCATAGTAAAATAAAAGATGCAATTTTTCCCTTCTTGCTACCTGTCAAATGACTTGCTTTAAGGATTTTATCATCTTAGCTGATGATTACATATAACTTCCAGCCTTAGGAAAAGAAATCCATTATGTATAATTTTGTAATGTTCTGCAACTACATATGGTTTTGTCTCAATCCCCTTTGCCTTAATTTCTACATTGTTTTTAAGAAAAGCATGAAATCTCATGTAGTCCTCTAATAGCATCTAAAGAATTTATGTACTGAGTCTTTTTGTTATCAGGCCTTCGAATGTAATCGATAGAATAATATTTATGTGGTTTTATTTGCCAATTAATCTTTGGAGCTTATCTCAAAATGACATGGTCTTACAAATTTGATTCTGAAAGATGGAGTTTGTTGTCTTTCAGATAAGATTGAACGCACTGTGCAGATTGAAGCCTCAACAGTTGAAATTGAAGAGAGGGGTGTGAAACTGCGGCTGACGGTGGTAGATACACCAGGATATGGGGATGCTATCAACTGTCGAGACTGGTATGTGCACAGAGAATGTATCTTGATCTATCTATGGAGACTGACATAGATTTCTGATCTGTTCTGGGGATGGAAGTGTGGTGTGTGTCCGTGAAATGCTGAATTTGAGGTGGGATTTTTTTGTTTTCTAATTCTGAGGAAGCTTAATTTCAGTGTTATGAATTAATTCTGATACATGTAAAGAGGCATCAATGACTTCGACACAACTTGAAATAATTTTGTGGCACTTTTCTTTTTCTTTGTTAACTCTCATTTTGCTTGAAAGAGCTGTAAGTGAGCTGTGACCTTGACTCTCAATTGTACTCTGAGAAAGTAAATCACCTACTGTTCAGTGCAAGCAAAAATCCACCCCTAGATCTTGTCCACATTCACTTGAGCATTCTCAGATTCTGTGCCTAATTTTTAAGTGCTTTTCATCATTAAATCTTGATTGTTTGGTTGTTTGTTGTTTTTGTTTTTGTTTTTTTTTACAAATTTACATTATGGTAAATACTGAGAAGTAATCTTGAGATCAGTGGCAATCAATTTTCAATGGTCATCCCTTTTCCCACATCTCTCAAGTCCCTGAACCTCAAGGTAACCTCTGGTTTTCCCCAGAAGTTTGGAAATTGAATGCCTCCTGATAAAGTGAAATTCAGGTTCAAGACCACATGTCCTGTCCTGGTGAGCCCAAGGGCTACTGCACGAACAATCTCCTGTTTAATTTGTTCAAAACCTTGTTGTTGTTCAGGACCCCACTTGAAATCATTCTTCTTCTGGGTCACATGATAGAGAGGCCTTACAATCTGTACTCTGGAATATGTACCTTACAAAAGCTCACAGCAGCTGGGAAAGCCTGAGCTTCCTTCTTGCTGGTCGCTGGGGACAGAGCTGCTATTTTGTTGACATCCGTTGGGGTCTGGCGATGCCTATCTTGCCATTTTACTCCTAAAAACTGGACTTCTTGGTCAGGTACCTTGACCTTACTTTGTTTTATAGCAAAACCAGCCTTCAGGAAGATCTGGATTATCTTCTCCCCTTTCTCAAAAACTTCCTTTGCCATGTTTCTCCACACAATGATGTAATCGATGTACTTCTGAAGCCTTACACTTTTCCAGTACAGTCTGGATCAGTCCATGGCAAATGGTAGGCTGTGCTTCCACCCTGAGGCAGTCAATTCCAGATGTACTTCAGCTTTCAGTGCAATGAGCTGTTGGGATTCCCCTGTCACCCCAGAAATAGAGATAAATTCTGCCCCTACTTATCTTGATGGCATCAGGGTACACTTGTTCTGCTGTGCCAGGCCACCGGATCAACACAGCCTAACAGGGGTTGTCCTTTTCCTCCACCTGGCTGAAGGCTGGTTCTGGTTATGGTACTCATTTCTCACTTCTTGTAAATATGACCTGGAAGTCCCCTCATAGTAGGTCCCATGCAAGAAGACCAGAAGTAACATCAACCCTTCTATTCTATCTGAGGACATGCCCACTGGAAACTGGAGCTGCGTTTATCCTTGAAGAATTTCCTGTGGTAGTTGTTCTTCCTCTCAACTCCTGCACCCTTGCTGCTGAGGCAGTGGTGGGTTTTCCATCCCACTTCCTCATGTTGTCTCTGTGGTCATGCAGGTAAAATCACACATTCCATCGTGGTGTATATCGTGTCTCTTGAGGAGGGTGGTGCTTGCTTCGAGTAGCAGACACTCTAGCCCATACTGTTGGGGTATGGAACATTTACTCTCTAGTTTGCTCGAGTTCTTCAAATCTGTTCTTAATCTTGGACATCTTTCCACAGCTGAGGTGCAGGTTGGTAGGGAAGAAAAAAGATGATATTATTGCCAGAGTTAGGTCACTTGAAGCACTGTTTGCTCTCCTTCTTTCATTGACAACAACACCAATGAGTCGGAGTACAACAATGGTGCACTCTGTACAAACTTCTGCCACCTTATTGTGTACAGTGGACCTCATCTGGTTCTACAGGGCACTGATTGTTATTTGGACCCCTATAGACTGCCTCCAGCACAGCTAATTCTCTCAGGTACTGGGTACCTTCTTCCATGGCCTTCCACCTGCCTGGTCACTCTATTAGATCATCCTTGAGAGAATACCTTTCTCTCACACTTGATGGGAGTTACCACCAGAGCTGAGAGTTTGTGTCCTCTTCCCAATCCCTTTGTAAACACCCACATCCCAGGACAAGGATCCCAGTTGCTTGGCTTTGGTACCTTAGGTTTTAACTTTTATGTTTTTCAAATCCTGTACTGTTTAGCGTGTAACTCTGAAGCTTCTTGTAGCCTGTTCATTTCTGCTCTCTTGTGCTAGGTAGACACAACAAAGCCTCTACCGGCCTGCTCTCCAAGGACACCCAGACTGTCCTAGGCCCAAAAAGTATAAACCAAAAGCCTCTAAAGGGGGCAAGCTGAGGGGAATTACATCATTAAACTGAAGCTTTAATTGGAGAATTAACCCTGAGATGCAAATGAACCAAACCTATAAAAGTGTGAAGAACTCATGACCTGCTGTCCATCCTGGCAATGGCCTCTGGCTCCCCAGGGGTACCTTTGAAGACCTTTCCAATAAATACCCACCTTTATTCCCTTTACTCCTTCTGGTCTGTTTCTAGGGGGCCTCTTAAGGCATCAGTTCCCCTACCATCTGGTTCCATAGCATGGGCTGCCATATCTCAGTACCGGAGTTGCCAGGGGCTCCCTCAAATGGTGGCTGTAATCTTTTCATGTATCTCACAGCTCATCAGGGATAGCAATCGGGTGATTATCTCTAACCCTGTCTCTTCCTCCTGCTGTGAGGGCCCTGCTTCCTCTTCACCCTTCACTAAGCAAACTGATTTGGTGTTGGATTTCTTCTGTGTAGGGGCAACTGTTTGTGGCACAGGTTGTTGCAGTGGTTTGGCTGCAGCTGGAATGGCCACGGTGCCTGTTGCTCTGGTTTTCTCCTCCTCCCCTGAGGGTGCTCTCTAGTGATGAGCAGTGTCCAGTAAACAAAAGCCAGGGCTCAGCTCACTGCAGTAAGTTGCTTCTCTCTGGAGTTGCCTCCTCCTGCTGATCTGGGCCAGAACCAGGACACTAGTGGACAAAAACTTGGATATGAGCAGGCAGTCCCTGAGAGCCATCAATATCCTTGGCTGCATCAAAAGCAGTGTGGCCAGCAGGATGAGGGAGGGAGTTCTGCCCCACTGCTGTGCTCCTGTGAGACCTGCACCCAGCTCAGGGGCTCTAGCACAAGACAGTAATGGACCTACTGGAGCAGGTGCAGAGGAGGACCACGAAAATGATCCAAGGGCTAGAACAGCAGTAAAGAGAGGCTGGGACACTTTGGGTTCCATCTGGAGAAGCAAAGAGTCCAGGGAGACCTTACAGAGGCCTTGAAATATATCAAAGTGACTCACAGGAAACATGGAGAGAGACTTAATACCAGGGCCTGTAGTAGCAGAACAAGGGGCAATGGTTTGAAACTGAGAGTGGATTTAGGTTGGGTGTAGCAGAGTCTTTTTTACAGTGATGGTGTTGAGACACTGGCACTGGTTGCCCAAAGAAGCTGTGGATATCCCATCCCTGAAGTGTTCAAGGCCAGGTTGGGCAAGGCTTAGAGCACCCTGGACTAATGGAAGGTGTCCCTGCCCATGGCAGTAGCTTGGAACTAGGTGATCTTTAAAGGTCCCTTCCAACTCCAACCATTTATGATTTTAAATCAGTTTCGAACAAGAACCTTAAAATATCTTGAAAATAATTAATGTTAATCAAGATATAAACACTAACCCAAGAGAAATTTGTTGTTGAACTGAGGTTGGGTTATGTATATTTTATCTTACTATATATATATATGCGTGTGTATATATATATATATTTAAAATATGCATAGTAGCTTTTTATTCTAGAATTCAATTAAAACTTTGAGATATGTGCTCTTCTATTTTCCCTGTTCTATGGAATCAGTAAATGAACTTTTGTCCATCAGAAGATTGGTTCATCAGCAGGGTATCTTAGTGGTTTAATATTACCTTTGAAAGAGTCCTAAAGTTGTGGACCATTAGGTGATTTCTCAAATCCGTGTTTGTTTTACAGTTTTAAAACCATAATCTCTTACATTGATGAGCAGTTTGAGCGATACCTGCATGATGAGAGTGGATTGAACAGAAGGCATATCATAGATAATCGAGTTCATTGCTGTTTCTATTTCATTTCACCATTTGGCCATGGGTAGGTGTTTCTCTGTCCTTTTGTTTTTCATTATTTTATTTCAGAGAGTTGGTTTGTGCCTGTTGACTTAAATTTTCAGAATCGGGTTGCCATAATTTAAGCAAGTGCTGTAACTGCTGACATTAATTTGCTGTGTTCTTTCTCTGTGTGTAAAGAGAGATATTTATGTTGGAGTGAAAATAAATTGGTAATTTAAAGTAAATATAAATAAATTTTTCCATATTTTAATTTTAGCCTTAAGCCTCTGGATGTTGAGTTTATGAAGGCCATACACAACAAAGTAAATATTGTACCAGTGATTGCAAAAGCTGATACACTTTCTCTGAAAGAGCGAGAGAGACTAAAGAAAAGGGTGAGTGTTTTTCTAGCTTGCAGAAATATGTTGAGCTTTGGTTGTTACAGTATGGTGGCTGAAGAGAAGGGCGTTCTCATTAACCTTACTTTGTCCGAGCTGAGGAAAATATAATCTCATGCACAGTGTAGCATCATTTCATATGTTGTTTGATATCTTGTAAATTATTTTATTATGTATTTAACTGAGAAATTGTTCTTAGAATGTTGTTTGCAAAATTGCAGACTGGCTACATTTACAGTCAGATTATGAATGAATTTTGAAACTTTGGAAAAATATTTAAATATATTTACTGATGGTAAGTGCTCTGTTTAATGAGTCCCAAAGCAAAGGTAGTATCTGCATATAGAATGTGCATATGTATATTTTTTTTTTACCCAGTCAGAATTCTGATGGCTAAAAAATGGGATTTTCACAGATGTTTCTGATTTTGGGGTTGTTTTTCTTCTCCTGTGTCACTCCTTCTAAAGCATTCCAATTCTTTCTTCCAGAGGCAAGACCTCTTAACACATTCAGTCTTGCAGGACTTGATGATATATTTGCTGGGAGGAGGTGGAATTCAACAAACCATCATGAGCTTATAACAACTGTGAAGTTTAGAAAGAAGTGTTAGAATTGACTTCTCAAAGGCATGCTCCACTCTTAGCTCTTATATTGAAAACTTTATGATTTTTTATTCTGAAAATCCTTATAGCTATCTTACCCAATCTGGAATAGAGACTATATATAGTATCCTCTAGTACGTACATTTACTGTGATAGAATTCTGCAGAAATAAGGATTTCTCTTTTTTAAAGAACAAAATTTGGGGTCTATGACAAATGGATTCCTGCTGCAGATGCCGCTACTGGTATTCACGAAGAAAAGAAGTATTTGTTGTGTATATATATCTCTGTTTTTCAAACACTCCCACCCCTACCCCCCAAGTTGTAATTCAGAGGTAAGAGCAAGGAGGTTAAGCTGTAGAAAGCAACTGTGACTTCAGAGTCAATGCTTTTATTATTAAAAAAGAATTGCAGAGGTTTAATGAAACACAGTTTCCACAAAGGACTGTGTTTTTGTGAACACTATTGTTTGTCTGAAAGTCTGTGGCAAGTAGTTGTTGAATACCATGAAGAAATATGGTATTTAAAACCAAATCCTTGTTGAGCAATTTGGATCAATAAGATAAATCCAGATTTCTTAAGAGACTGTATTAAGTAATTTTATATTAAGATTAAAAAGAACTGATTCTACATTGATATTATATCAATTTCTTTTATTGCAAATCTCAGATTCTGGATGAAATAGAAGAGCATGGCATCAAGATTTATCACCTGCCTGATGCTGAATCAGATGAGGATGAAGATTTTAAAGAGCAGACCAGACTGCTGAAGGTGTGACTGGTTTAATAGGTTATATATGTGGATAACATATTGTATTTTTTCAGAGTGCTCAGATGGCTTTAGAGCAAGACCTGCAGAGCAACCTGGAATGAGTCACTGTGTGTCTGCCCAGGCTTCCCTAGCTTGGAAGATGGTGGCAGCAATTACTTTTATTTATTTTACACATTTATTGAAAGAGTTATGAATTTATTACCATAATATACAGTGCTGAGCAGAACAAGTGTTGTTCTTGAAGTTGTTTGTCCTGGTTCATTGCAAGTAACTTTTGCACTTTTGACTTTCAGGCCAGCATTCCATTTTGTGTAGTGGGGTCCAATCAACTCATTGAAGCAAAAGGTAAAAAAGTCAGAGGTCGGCTCTACCCATGGGGTGTAGTTGAAGTGGAGAATCCAGAACATAATGACTTCCTGAAGCTGAGGACCATGTTAATGTAAGTTAGAAAATTCCAATTAAACAGTAGTTTAGAAAACAGTCACCAAGATAATCAAGCACTGTACTGGGGGTTTGCAGCAGTTGTGTAATCCCTGGAGACATCCAGAATTTGTGTGGGAAAGGCCATGAGCAGCCTTGACCTAGCTGAGCTAGGACTAGTCGGGGATTGGACCACACAGGACCCATGGGTTGTCTCCAATCTGAATTAGTGATTCTGTGAAAATAATGATTTGTTTAATTGTTTTGTCGAACGTAGTGTTGTATTGCTACTCAGATCCTCGGGAACATGAAACAGATTGTGCCTATTTTAATGTATCTATAAGCAGATGCACTTGCAATGGAACAGACTTGAAAAGTCCACTGGTTGTTTTTTTTTCCCTGGTCTTTGCTACTCTGTTTCACCTGATCAGATTCATCAGGGGACTCGCCCAGGAGTACAGACTGAGATGATCTCTCTGTGTCCTTGATTGCACCAATTTAACTGAAATTAGCTTTTAAATTATTAGTATGTTAAATGGGTGTGCGTTGATCCAAGACAGTGCTGAATGCAAGAGTTGCTTAAGCAAACTGATGTGACGTAAGGATGTTTTATCTTTTAATCACTTTTCTTCCTCCAGCACCCATATGCAAGACCTTCAGGAGGTGACCCAGGATCTTCACTATGAGAACTTCCGCTCTGAGCGGCTCAAACGAGGCAGCAGGTTGTCATCTCATGGTTACATGCTGCTTCTTCCTCTTCTGAATTTATACTTTGCATTCTCTGTGTCTCACCTACCATTGCATTTGGATTTGGTCGATTGAGGGCAGCTCTGTAACTCCAGTCAACATCAAGTTCTATCGACCAGCCTACAAAGAGTGTAACAAAAAATGTTTGGTTAATCTGAAGCGACAGGTGTGGAGTTAGGGAATTGTGGGAATTGTTACATCTGTGTGTCTGAGACTTGAACACAGTTGGATTGGAATGTTGAAGGTACTAAGTAGGACAGATGTCTATGATAAATGTTATCTTAAAAAATCTATAAATTACATCAGAGCTAATATGTTAAAAAGAGTGTGGGGTTTTTTCAGAAATAATAACTCGAATATTTGGATTGGGTCTTTAGAAGAGATGATTGAATTTTTTTGAGGTGCTTTATAGAACATGACATACATAAATAATTTTCTCTGCATAGTGGTCACAGGGTAATGGCTGTCAGCCCTGGTCTGAGCTGGGGTGGGTAGGGCACAGCTTTCCTGGAAAGAGAGCTGGGCAAAACACCCCATTTTTAAGTACAATAGCACGGTCTGTGAAGATGAGTTGGTGAGTTCTTGTGGGAAACCACGTGTTTCCTGGTTTGGGTGTTTGAGCTGCATCTCTTCTTAGAGCCACTAGAGGGTTCCGAATTGCACATTTTGGGGGCTTTGGGGCATTTTGCACAAGTTTCCCCATCCTGCTGTTGACAGAGATTTTGTCACACATCTGGTCAGTTTTCAGCAAAAGGAGTTTCTTCCTGCCTGTAGCATTGGCCTACAGGCAAGATAAAATGCTCCTCTCTCCCGACTTTAAATCCTGCTTTCTGAAATTCAAGGTAAAAGTTCCCAAATTTCCCAAGTTCTGGCGCCTCTTATCCAACAGGTCTGTACAGAGGCCTTAGAAGTAATTTGACCTAAGGTCACCCAATTTTTAGAAGGTTTCACGTTGCTGTTAAGTTGGGTATGTGAAACTAAAACATATTTTTGTATCTTGTCTAAAGTGGCCCATATGCCTTTGCTTTCACATTTCTGAAATGGCGCTAGAAAATAGTTAGGTGTACTATAAGTGAGGGTAGATTTAATGTGAATGTATTTCAAGCTTGCACTTCTGCTCCCAGGAGTGCTTGGCAATAGGTGTTAGTTGATTGCACTCACTAATAATCTCAGAGGTTTTGGGGCACAGCAGATTTTTTACAATCTATTTCTCTGTTAACATTTTAACAAACACCAGTTTGTTTGCTTTGCATATTTGATGGCACTTGCTTGATTAGATCCATTAGCAGATCTTCCCTGTTGTGACATGGAGCAGGAGAAAGCTTTTAGCAAAGTGGTAGGTAATCCTAATAAAGCCATATGGGAGTCAATCTCCTCTCTCAAGTAACAAGGGATGGGACAACAGGAAATGACCTCGAGTTGCACCAGGGAGGTTTAGTTTGAATATTAGGAGAAATTTCTTCACAGAAAGGGTGTTTGGGCACTAGCACAGGCTGTCCAAGGGCAGTGGTTGGAGCTACCATCCCTGGAAGTGTTCAAACTGCTTGTGGATGTGGCACCTGGGGACGTGGTTTAGTGGTGAACACAATGCTGGGTTAATGCTTGGACTCAGCAATCTTAGAGGGCTTTTTCAACCTTAATGATTTAATGTTTCTAACAATATTAATGTTATTTTAGGAAAATAGAAGATGAAGAAGTAAATAAAGACCAGATTCTGCTTGAGAAGGAAGCAGAAGTAAGATGACAGAAGTTTATATTCTTATAAGGGGGGGATTTTTGTTCTTTTGTTGCTACTTTAGAGCAAATATTTATATGATCTTGGTAATTCATA
Organism: Rhipidura dahli; assembly: GCA_013399225.1. Classification (NCBI taxonomy): domain Eukaryota; kingdom Metazoa; phylum Chordata; class Aves; order Passeriformes; family Rhipiduridae; genus Rhipidura; species Rhipidura dahli. The sequence continues at coordinate 44,428 of VXAC01004453.1, read as the reverse complement.
AAAGAAAAACTGCTATATGCCAATGTAAAGTTATTTAAGGTTCACTAAGAAAACAGAATGAAAAGCAGTGAGAGGAGACTCAAGATAGGGATTTTTTAGAGCAAGTGGAATCTGGTAAAACGTGATTCCACTGTAATGATCAGCAATGGATGTAACACATGCTAGGCAAGGAGGACCATCCTCATGGGAGTAAGGATTCTACAGTTAATAACTGCAAATGGGGACACAGTTCAGCTCTGCAGCAAAAGAGGGAATGATGGTAGAAATGGTCAGAAATAAAGAATGAAACAGAAAATCTCATTCTGCCACTATGACAGATGCATAATGCATAGCTCTAATGCTGCTTTTGTTGCTCCTCTAACCCGAAAAGGTTGTAGATAAGCCAAGACTAGAAAAAGTGCAATGAAAAGCAAAACGTGGGCAGAAAGGCTGGAGACCTGAAGCAACTCCTTGTGGAGAAGCAGATGACAGGAGGAAAAGAGACTAACATGATCACAGAGGCAGGATGAATGGGAATCTACTACATAAGAAAGAGGTCATGGCTAATGGGATTAAGAGATGGCTGGTTTCAATTTTAAAAGATACCTTTAACATAGTCTGTAAATTGTGGTATTTGTTAGCATGGAATTTGTAAATAGCAAGATATTTTTGAGCAGGTAAGGCCAAGAATGCTGAGATATGAGAGTTTGCTTTCTCCATGAATGTGCTCACTAAATGCAGAGGTAGATTTTTTTTGGTTTGGCAAGCTCCTAAGGGCCAGATTCTAGATTTTGAATGCGTGTGTATAAGCACTGGGAGTGGGCACTTGGCTGTCAGGCTCTTCCATGCACTTCCTTAGCCTGCCCAAGTAGATGCTCATACTTCTACCAATGATCTTAGTGGGGACCCAAGTCCCAAAATATAACCAAGTGAAAATGAAAAGTGTTGTTGTTTCAACACCTGTTGTAAACATTCTACAGGTTTAACTTTATTGCTAAGCTTCACAGTTTAGTTTGAGCTTACAGTTTAAGTGCACAAAGACACCCAAAATTATTTCCATGGTGAGGTTGACTTGCATCCTGTCAGAGCTGGATGCAACAAAAGGATTTAAGTAATGTATGTGCAACATGGTTCAATTAATCTTAGTAGGTGAGTTATGTACTTTCCTTCTGTTTAAATGTCTAATATGTTTAAATGCAATACTCTAAAATTGACCTTCAGCCAATTTTAATTACGCTTTTGTCTCACTGGATGGTTTGCCTGTAATGCTTGCTTCCACCTAGTCATTGCTAGCAAGGGAGTTGGGGAGTAATCCTGACAATTTTTTTTTTTTGATGACAGATACAGGAGTAGTTTGGAGGGACATAAACAAGCTGCTTTTTTTTCTGATAAACTGTAGTAAGAGTAAATGTTTGTTCAGTGCTTCAGAACCATAATTTTTATACATTTAATGTCAGAGACTTCTACTTAGTGATGCTTAAAAATCCCATCCCACAGTAGAACAATAAAGCCTGTTTATTTCAGTCAGTAAATGCCAGCCTCTTCAGGGATGAAGAGCAATAAAAGAAGATGCCATAAGCTGAGATCATTACATGTAGGATAAAGAAAATGCAGACATGTGATCCCTGTTTAATAAAAATAAGTAATAGGAGGATGACAGTGAAAAATTATGTTCTGAGGTGTGATTCGGCTACAGAATTCTTCTGTGCTGCTTTTCCAGCTCCGTCGCATGCAGGAGATGATTGCAAGAATGCAGGCACAGATGCAGATGCAGATGCAAAGTGGAGAAGGTGACAGCAGTGCAGTTCATGGGCACCATGTGTAAAGTCTTGGGTAAGATGTTCAAATAGCCACTTAAAGGGCTTCTACTTTAGCTGCTCTCTTATATGCTTGGTATTAAGAAGTTTTGGAAAATTGTTCTCAAGATGGGTTTCTATAGGTTTCAGTCTTACTTCTAGTTTATAAGGATTAACTGCTGCTTGCAAAGTTAAATGGCTTGGAGTCAAAGTAAACAGTATGGTGCTCTGTGTGTGTGTGTATATGAAAATTTTCCAGAAAGTCAATACAATATATACTGGTAAGAATTACGGAGGAAGTATTTGAAATAGTTTAAACAGGTTTCTCAAGCTCATGATGAAGTCATTGTTTCCTTGTGACTTATCAAAAGTGTGCAATTCTTTCAGGTTTATTAATGTGAGAAGACTGATGATCTGAAATGGTGTTATCCTGTCTTGTTCTTAGATGACTTAATGCCCTGACTCACAGGAGACCTTCTGGAGCTGGATTGCAGTGGTGGAGGCAGAAGGATGCCTCTTGCTTCCTTGTGATCTGGAGCTGGCTGTAGAGTTTAACGTGGGAATATTTTGTGGTAACATCTTGTGAGATACATTTCATAACACGTAGTCAGTTGGTATTTTTATATATTATACTCATTTGACTTTTATTTTCTTTAGTCCTTCTTATATAGGGGTTATTTTAAATTTCCTATTGTATTAGGGATACAAAATAGTCATTGAAAGTTTTCTAGCCTGATAAGCATTAGATAATATTTTTTTAATATACCTTATTAGCTGCCTGCTTTTAACTTTGTATTCCATTTAGAAATAGACAGCTCTCAGTGATACCTTGTTCAGTGCCAGGTAACAGTCACCTCACTAAGGCTGCACTCCTGCAAGGTTACTTTTATATATATTGCAGTGTTTACATGTGTGTGCGAGACCAGCAGCTCCTTCTCTGTGTCTGCTCACAGCAGAGGATTTCCTTGGTCTCTGCAAAATATCAAATGAAAATTCAAGCATGCCTTGTGTCTTAGCAAAAGAAAGAAGAGGAAATGCCTCTCTGTGAGGCACACTGTATGTTACATGACAGGCATTGTTTCCTTCAGATTGAACCTTGAGGGTTATTATTTTCCTCAAATCTTTTACTCTATTGCAGCTAATTTTGAATAGTTTCTTGTAGACCATCACAAATCACTCCTGCTATCTCCTGGCATTATTGTAGCCAAATAAACTTGAATAAGTCTGATTTTGTTGAGTGAGGTAAACTCCAAAGAGTAGTTTTCTATGCATGGGTGTTTCCTATATCCAAAGGAATAAGAAATTCTGTAATTCCTAATCAGTATTTTCATACTGTTTTTAGGGCATTGCAAACTGTTACATGTAGTAAAAATATAAATATATAACAATATATATTAGCATGCTTCTCTTTTTAAAAGTGATCTGTACCTGACAGGATCAATGCAAACTGTATTTTAACTTCTTGCTCCAGGATGGAGTCAGCAGTATTACTTTGGGAGTGACTGATTTTTTTTTTTAGGCCAAGGTCACTTTCTTAGTACTGATAGCAAAGGAGACTGTTCTTATCTTGGCTGGCCTTGTGATGCAGATCATGCCTCGAATTGTGTTTGCAGCAAGTAGTCCCACTGTAGCACACAACTGCCCAGGTGCTGGCTGCCAGGGCAAGCAGTGACACACCTTGGGTTGTTTGCTGCTTCTGATAAAACCAGCAATCAGATTTCTTCATCTGATCTGTCACAAAATGTCTTTATCTGAGCAGCTAATCAACAGAGAGATAGAATTGCAACTTCTGATCTGTCACAAAACTTCCTTATCTGAGCAGCTAATGAACAGATAGATAGAATTGCAACTTCTTTTGCCTCTTTGAGTTCAGGTGCAGCTGTGACTTTTTTAACTTTGTTAATGTTTCTTTGAAAAAAATAATAGAATTTCTAAAGCTAATGTATCATTCCAGTGGTACTTCAGTGGCTAGATTAAATATAAACCTGTTAATCAACTAAATCTTTTACCTGCCTGAAACTGCTGTTTTATGTTTGAATCTTTCTAAAAATGTGAAGTAAACCCCTGCATCATAGCTTTTGCTGGGGAGCTCCAGCTTTCTTTTCAAAAGTAATTACTATCAAAGTTTGATGTGACTCATTTTACCTTCCCTAACCTCAACAGAAGTGAAAATGAGAACCTTTTTGTATGCTGAGATGCACAGAAGAGTTAAGTCCCATTTTGTTAAATCTTTACATACAAAACTTGGGTGGAAAAATTTGTGCTTCTAAATTCTTGAGCTGCTTTTTCAAAATAAAGTGTAGGGCCAAAGTAATGTAGCAGCACTGTCAGAGAATACTCCACACCACCTTATTTATTTCTGTTACCATGAGCCTGTACTTGAAGAAAAACTGTGAAATGTAAAGTGTCTGCACAGGGGCCTGGTTGTACTTGTCACTCTCACTGTGTATATTGGGTTGATAATTTTTTTCCTGTATTTTTAGCATGGGAACAAGAGCAGATTGTCCATTTGTTTAGCGCTGTTTGGTCACCATCTGTGAAATTATTTCAGGCAGTGTGTGATTCTTTGGAATATTTACGTATCTATTAAAAATTTTGATCAGGATAAAGCATTTCATTTGATTCTTAAGCAAAAAAAGATGGCTCTAAAAGCTCAGCCGGAGAAATATTTTTGTATGCTGTTTTGGTATTTAATGGGAAAAAACAGTTTATGGCACTAGCCATTTTAACCGCAATGCTCAAGACAGGTAATTAATTGCTGCTTCTTCCCAAGCCCTTAGGGCAATTGCTCCGAGTGTGCCTGATGTCTCTGAAGGTCTGTTTCCCCTTCACTTCTCATGGGATGGTCTTGAAGTTCATGGGTCTGTGCTAAGGCATGGAAGGAAAGACTGCTTTTCTCAGAAAAGCTGCTGGTAGAAGAAAGATATGAGCAACAGAAAGACTTGGGGACAAAAGGTAGATTCTGTCTGGTGGCTTGCTGAACTGGCCACAGTTCTTTTTCTGTCACTGTGTTGGGACCATTATTATTTTAGGAGTAAAAATACTTTTGAATTTGCAGAGTTTTGTAGCTGATAGCAAAAATTACTTGTTCTTGGTACAAAAACCTGTTATATTCTATGTACTGCAATTAGCCAAAGCTGTAATAAAAATTGCTAAAAAGCTGTTTTGTGTTTATTATGGTTCTTTATTATAATAATTATTAATTTGTGGTGACATGTTTGAAATATTGTCCTGTTCCAGCCAGGATGGGCAGGGTTGGAGTGGCAGTGAGTGGTGTTGGGCTCCATGGTAAGCATTTTTGCATGTGAATCACTCTCTCTTTTGTACCCTTATTGATATGGTTGCTACTGCTGTTCCTTTTCTTATCTCAGTGCTGTTTCCAGTAAATTGTTCTTGTAACAATGTATGATCTTTTCATTTTGTGTTTCCAGTTCTCCTTTCCATCCCTATGCAAGTTGAGGGAGAGAGGAAGAAGGAGTGATTGGCAGCATGGTTTGGAGTTTTAGTGGGAACACTAAACTGGAGAATACCCTTCCTAAACCAGGACAGCCTTAATTAGGCCCCAGTGTAGGACACAAAGGGGTGAGATAACAACAGATCTGCCCAGAACAGGTTGGAAACAGTTTTGATCCAAGCATTTTCTGTATTCAGTACAGAGCCACCGGTCACAATGCTGCTTGGTCTGTTCATGGGGGTGAGGTGCCTAACTCTACATTTTGACATAGATGCTCCTCAGGGGGGAGTTTCTTCAGAGCAGGGAGAGCAGTCAGGGTTGCTTTTTTGCAGTACTGTGGGATGCTAGTTTATGACAGGATAACATGAAGGGCAATGAGGGTCACTTGATGAGTGTTCAGTGTTACTATCCAGGGAGAATGGGGTAGGATGACTTTGCCCAGCTCTTCACCCCTTTTTCCGCCCTCAGGCCTGTTACAGCAGCTTTTGAGAGTTTTGAATTCCCTGTGTATGTTAAGGAAGCATGTTCTTGTTGCTAAGTCTACCAGGTCTACTCAGTGGGCTGCATACCGTGTTTAGAGCCAGGGCAGAGATTTCTAGGGAGGTCATTCAGACATGTGCCCCCAAGGGTGAATAAACATGCACAGCATGGGAGAAAATGGGGCAGGTTTTGGGGAAATTCTGTGCTACAATGGTTTGGAAGTTCACCCCTAAAGAAGTACAGGACCCTGTTAAAGTGACAGAATATTTGCAATGCTGTGGCAACTCCAGAGAGGAGCAACTTACTCCAGTGTGCTGAGCCCTGGCTTTTGTCTGCTGGACCCTGCTGTCACTGGAGAGCACCCTCAGGGGAAGAGGAGGAAAGCAGAGCAGCAGGCACCATGGCTGTCTTCAGACTCCTTCCCTTTCTTTACTCCTTCCATTTTGGATCCTGCAAGCTCCCAGCATTTTTCTTGTATTTCATCCATACTTTTGGGGTTGCATTTTTGTAGGTCCCACTTGTCCTGGTTAGAGTGATGGTGGCTTGTATGCCCAAACGTTCTCTTTACTGAGGTGAGTAGTTTGAGTTCACTCCCTGGCTATCATGGCTCTCCAGCAAGGAATGAGGAAAAAGATTGTTCAGTGCTTATGGTGTGCCCTTTTCAGGTAGTTTTGAATATTAGGATGGCTGAGCTGGAGATCGAATTGACACCACTTGCTGCCAGGCTTTCCATCTGTATGACACCCGAGGATGAATTAGTCACACGTCTGTCTTCAGACACACTAATGACCTCAGAGGAGAAAGCTGTCCTGTGATGTGACAGGCAGTGTGTGGCATTTCATTAACAAATGCTACCAATCCCAACTATATTCAGAAGGCATTTAGAAGGAAATCCTCCCAAGACTAGAAGAAATTAAGTTCAGATTCATGGATTGTAACTTGGATGTCAGTTGAGTCCTTTGCTGTTTCTGTCTCAGTAGATAGTATGAATGCAGAGAAGTGCCTTGTTTTCAGGCAACTCTCCTGCTCCACATTGCCTGGATCTTTCTGAGTATTTGGACAGGGCTAAGCACACCTTGTGTGTCCATTTCTTTGGCTCCTCTGTGGTGTTCTTGTTGGTTTATCTGGTTTCCGGGCCTTGAAGAAGGATTTCCATCAGGATTTTGCTAGCTTGTTACACAGATTTAGTGGTTACAAAAAAGAAAAAGAAAATTAACAAAATATCTTTAAACCCCTGTTTTGCAGTGCTTGAGTTTAGAAAAATGAAAAATGTAACTTTTCTTCCATTCTTCTGGACACTCTGTAAAAGATCCTGAAATGCTACATACTTTAGGGAAGTCTCTGAACTAGAGGACAAATGAGGTGGTTAATTGCTTGTAATGTGCAAGAATACAATGTATAAAGGCTTTGGGAAGAGTTGAAACTATTGCTTAGAAGGACTTTGTACTGGAATTCAGTGCAGAGGGCTCCCTGGAATTATGTGCTCTTCACTATTTGCTGTTTTCTCTCAACTCTGTGCATGGAATAGAGCACAAAGAGCTTAACACAGGGCTCCTGCTGTCAGAGAAAGCCAGAAAAATGTTTAAAGGATTCCTGCAGTGCAGGAAAGCTGCGATGAAAACACTTCATAACTCAGCTTGCTGTAGAGATTTTCCCACAGCCCACGATTCCCAAGGGCAATTTCTCAGGAGAGATAAGAATTTGATTAGCAGCTTGTTGTCTTAAAGCCCTATTCCTGCCATGTCTGCCACCTCTTCCTGGGGATGCTGAACGAGGCTCTGGGCTGCTGTCCCTCCTGTTCCTTTGGACAGTCCCAAATGCATGGGGCTGGCAATGCAGGCCAGATAAACGGTGAAGCAGGTGGTGTCCCTGTGCTGGAACAGCCCTTGATGTGTAGCTGTTTCCTAAAGAATCTTCATAATCCAAAAAATGAGGGGTGCTGCCACCTGCTCATGTGTCCTTTTATATGAAGGGTGCTGAAACCAGGCTGCTGTTGTCATAGTGACCAGGTCAGCACGTGTGCAGTGAAGTTACATTTGATGTCATGGGTCAAGCCCAGAAACTGGGAATGGAGGGAGCATGAGGAGGAAGAGCTTTGTCTAAGGAGCGGTGTGATGGCCAGCCACACTCTGTGCAGCCCAGACACGATGGGATCACCCAGGCCTGGCTCATAGCCACGGCAGGGTGTGCCCAAGTTTCAGGTGCCTTGTGGAGTTTCTGCAGCATTTAGCAAGGCAAGATCTGATGTAGCTGTGTGTTTGCAAGTTTAGTTTCGGTGCTTGAAATGCAGAAGGTAAATGAATTTCACTCCCACCCACAGGAATGAGAGCCTGTCAGTCCAGGAAGGCAGAGGAGGTGTCCAGCTACCTCAGAGAACAACATGCTTTTGGGAATCTACCCTGGCGAGAGCAGACATAGCCCTGCAGCCATCCTGCCTGGCTTTATGGAGCACTCCCACAGAGAGAGCAAAGCAGCACTCTCATTGCTGTAGGAAACACTGTCTTTTCCTAGACAGGAAAAGAACAAGGAGCCCCCAAACCTGGGGCTTAACCCACTCCCTTTGAAGCCCGCTGTAAACAGTTCTGTGGAACTGATGAAGCTGGTTGTTTTTGCTCTATCCCAGCCCTCCTTGGCTCTCAGCTTTGCACGTTGTCTGTGGTGATGGAAATGGTGTCAGGTTTAAGGCTGCGTTCCAAGAGTGATCCACGTTGCCAAATAGAAATTTCTGCTTGACCCTGTAAGTCACATCCAGGAAGACATGGCAAAAAGTCAGAGAAATCTGTTATACAACATGCTTTCCATTAGCAGCTTCACCATGCTGAGGCATCGTGCTTAAAGTGCCTCAGGCTCGCTGTCCCCCTGTACTTTATTGACAAGCAGTTTGAAGCTGGTAGGGCAAAGAGGAGTTGCCTCATCCTTATAAGCAGAAGCCAGAATTCATGGGAAAAAACCTATGTCAGAAACATAGGAGCTTACAAGTGTTGTGAAGGTAACTCAGTGCATTCTATAGAATAGGTAAATATACACACCTTGGGAGCTAATGAAGAACACTCATTAAAACATGCTTCAATAGCATATTTATTATAAAAAAGAAAGACACTGACAGTAAAAGGCTTTGTTCAGAACATGCTCACTCCTGTGCCTTGCAATCTCCAATTCCCCAGTTGTTTTAAAATTTTTGATTTATTATTTTTAAGAAGCTTTTCCATAAAGGAGAGCCTAAAACCTAGGATGAGCTGTTCCTGTAGGGGTACTTGCTCTGAGTTCAGAGCTTCTCCCCTGCAGAGAACATTCGATTTGGCTCTCCAAAAGTCTCTTCAGTCTCTTTAAAAGTTTGTACCCAGAGCAAGAAAACTGGTTTGAATCTTCCTTTCCTGGCCAGCAAGTAGTCTCAGGCTGCTTTGAAACACAGAAACACAGCGTGGCAGGGACAGTTGTCCATGTGTCTGACAGCTGGGCTCAGCTCGGGGGCTGCATCTTGGCAGCAGTGGGACTGCTGTGCTCTGTGTCCCAGCACAAACAGCTGGAACTGTCCTTTTGGTTGGGGGCAGAGTGGGGAATCTGCCAGTTTGTTTTGCCAGCAATCTGTGTTTGGCTGCCTCATTTCTGAAAGAACTTAATGCAGCAGAGTTGGTGTCACTGAGAGCCTCGACTGCACTTTATCTGGCAGTAAAATAATTGCCAAGCTTATCCGTGTCTAGTGTTTGGACATCCTAAATTTATCATTTCAGTCTGAAGTGTCCTGTGAAATAGAATTAGGCCTTTTTCTCCTTTATATTTAACTGGGCTTTTGAGTATTTAACTAAAGTTGATCGGTATGTGAAGATGAGGTGATCTTCTTTCTTGTCAGAATTTCAGATTGTGGGGGAGCAGTGTTTTCTGTTTCCCACCCCCCAAACACACACAGACATTTTTCATGTAACTTTTGAGGCACAGTACAAGTCATGATTGAATTGAACCCTTGTGCAACTTCTCTGAGGTAACAAAACCCGGGCTGATTTGATGGGCAGGGAAATGAGATGAACCTCAGTGGTATTTAAAAATAATAAAAAAAGGCAGGGTGAGCTTTCTGGCACTCCCAGTTATATTTGGGGGGGGGGGGGGGGGCGGTTGTCAGGCCTTGCTGCTTCAGACATGCTTGCTTGCCCTCACTGTGCAGGCATCATTAAGTGTAAGAGAAGAAAAAAATCAATATAATTGCAGGAAAGACTATTTGATAGCTGCTTAATGTTTTAGGCTGTTACAGCCACAGAACTAACACCTATCATAAAACCTCAGGATTCAATTTAAAGCAAATTTAGAGTAATTCTGGGCATATTTGTGCTTCTGTGCAGTAGGATCAATGTACCACGTGGGGGCAATAAGGGATTGTCTGTGTCTCAGCTTTTACCTGTAGATAAGAACACAGGAGACACAGCTGTCAGATTTTGCCTGGACTTTTGCTCCAGTGTTGTGGCTCAGCAGCTGCATTTTGTTGCAGTTTGTAGCTTGTCTACACTCTTGATTTTTGTGCTGTGGCTTCAGAATTGCTGCTGGCTACAGACTGAACCTTCTGGGCAGGGAGGACATGCTTGGACAAGTTCACTAGTCAGCCTGAGAGAAGCTGCTGAGTGAGTGCATCTGTGTCTGTGCAGGTACGAACATATGCTGTGCTTAATTTACTCATTCTAATTGCCACCTTCGCCATGAGAGCCAAGTTAAAATAGAGATACAATTATGAAAGTCAAAGTAGGTGATTGCAAAAAGGGATTGCAGCCTCTTGTTTTTTTCTATTAGCAGAAGTTTTTCCTGCACATGAGTACCCAGGTCTGTTCTAAAGAATTGGTTAATACTGAGGGTTTCATTTCAGGTCACGGTCTAAGGCTGGTGGACTTTGTGTTTTATAAAGGCTACTGTAAGTAGTAGTTGCAGTATGTGTAGAAGGGTTCTTGAAAGATACTCCAAAGGGGAACAATCTGAGAAACTCAAAGATTTCCTCCTGGGAGAAGCGCTACAGCATGGTTGTGGGGGGCAGAATTATTTAAGGTTGGAAGTGTAAAATCCCAGCCACAGAGTGTGCAGTATTTGTAGCACGGAAATCAGTTTGTCAAGTTGGTTTTGCAAGGTCCTGCTCCTGCTGAGTGCCTTTGCCACTGCATCTCTGCCAGCAGAACGAGGTGCATTCTGACTGTTTCTGAAGTGTCTTCATCCACTGCTGTTGAAGAACAGAATTTCTCCTGTGCTTTCAGGTCAGTTTTAACAGTAAGTGAGCCTGGAGTAAGAGAGTAATTCTGGTGAGTGGTGTGCACAGGTATGGCCGTGTTGTTCAATCTTTGTGCTTGTTGTGTGGATTGTATCTCTGCTTATCCAGCAATTCCTGTTCACCTTGACTTGAGTCTTCTGTCATTTGCTAATGACAGTTGATGGTATGATCCAACTTTATGATTTCAGTCTTTACATATTTCTACCACCTGTAGTACTGATGGGCTGTTGGTACAGGACACCACCTGACTAAAATTGCTGAAATTTGCTTGATTTTGCTACTTAAGAAACAAACTAATGGTAGAGAGCTCAGTGATGAGAGAGGTTGAGGAATGATTTGTTGATCCATGCAGACTAGTTCCTACTGAGATGTCTGAGGTGATGTGGAAGGCAATCCAGAGGATGGGTCAGTAAGACAAGGTAACTGGTTCTGTGGCACAGGCCATTACAGGCTGTGAAGTACTTGGCTGAACTCTTCAGGGCTGAAACACTTCCAGACCAGAAACATGGCCAGGGTGGTCACTAATTGTTCATCTAACGTGTGAACACAGCTGTGGAAAAGTGAGCTTTTCCCTTGGTGGACCTGAGGTGCTCTGCAGGTGGTATGGTGTCACCAGGTCCTCAAAAGTGATGGAAGAGTGATCATCTTGTGGAGAAAGCTCTCAGCCCTTCCAGTTAATCCTAAGGGACCCTTGTGCTTAGGCTTAGGTTAATGATGTCTACAGAAAATTGTTGAATATCTCCAGGTAAAGTAACAGATGGGAGAATTGTCATTCAAAGCACTGACTTGAACTAAAGTAGAACAATGGCAGTGAACTGTAGCAATCAAAGATCTGTGAACTTCCCCAGAAGGGATTCTGGTGCTTTCGGTGACCCACCTGCAATGAAATCCATACCAATCCCTCTTCCTGTTTTCATCCTTTGCATGTCCATGTGTGTTGTCATTGTAGAGTCCCAGTACAACACACTAGAGAAGTGAACTGGTGATGCATGGCCCACTTGGTGTACGTGGTATAAAACACTGGCTTAAATGATTGTAACTATTTTTGCTCTCAGCTATGCCAACTTGCTGCTGTAGACAGGAGGGAAGATGTAATGTAAGCTTTTGAAACTGCTTGCCTTGTTATGAGATGGAGACCTCTGAGAGACAGAGCTCTGTAGTGTATATCTGGAAAATGTGTGCTGACAAAATCATCAATAGGTGTCATTTTTCAGTCCACAGAGTTTATCTTTGTCATGATGAAGGATCTGAATAAAGAGAAGCTTTCCCAGCTGTTGTTTATCTTGGCTGGATAAGAAGTCCGCTTTGAAGGACTTCCTCAACCCTCATTCAGAGAGTGATTAAAGAATAAGATGATATTATAGTGTAGTGAAAGGGTAATTCTAATTGTCCTGCTCAGGCCAAGAGAAGAATGTGGTGCAGATTATATTAGTTGAGTGAGTTACACCTTGTTATCAGTTTTTATCTCAAAAGGAGAGTGTTATACTTTGTCCTGACGCTGCATCCTTCCAACAGCAACAGCTGGCTTTCATGTGTGATGACATTCTTCTAGTTTTGGTCTTTAAACTTCCTCCTCCTGTAAAGACTTCAAACACTGCCTGGATGGCCAAAAAGTTTCATTTAATGGGTGTTACAGAAACCCAGAGGTCTTTGTGGATAGCTGTGAAGAACATGCTGCTGAGTCTGGTAGAGATAACCATCCACTCCCTCTTTTAGGTTTCAAAATCACCAAACACCACATCTCAGGCATGGTTTTTGTTGCAGTTGCTGAGGATTTATCAAATGTTTGAGTGTATAGAACAGAGGTTCAACCTGATATGGCCCTTCCTAATTGTACCCTGGTTTTGAGAGTAGAAATTGCAGAGGGTAGAGCTATGGCCGTGAAAGTGGAATCTTGTCCCTTCTTGTCACTTCCCCTGCTTGTGGCAGCAGGTGGTGCCATGTGTCTCTTTGCAGCCTGGTTCTAACTGTGCAGGTAGGAGTGTGAGAATGGGTGGGGACTTCTTTAATGGGGAAAAGTTACTGCTTACAAAGGTTTGTATGCACGATTGAATTTTCTTATACACGCACAGATATTTATATTTATTTACTGGGGGAACCAGGTCAGAAGGACACTGATCTACTGGAGCAAGTCCAGAAGAGGCTTTTGGTCATCAAAGGGATGGAGTACCTCTGCTGTGAGGAAAGGCTGAGAGAATGGGGACTGTGCAGCCGGGAAAGGGAATGCTTGGGGTGACCTAAGCATCTTTCAGTATCTAAAGGGGCTCCAAGAAAGCTGAAGAAGGACATTGGACAAAGCTCTGGAGTGCCAGGACAAGGGGCAATGGCTTCCCACTGCCAGAGGGCAGGGTTAGATGGGATACTGGGAAGAAATTTTTTCCTGGGAGGGAGATGAGGCCCTGGCACAGGGTGCCCAGAGAAGCTGTGGGTGCCCCATCCCTGGAAGTGTCCAAGGCCAGGTTGGACAGGGCTTGGAGCATCCTGGTGTAGCGGAAGGTGTCTCAGCCCATGGCAGAGGATTTGAAACTGGATGGGCTTTAAAGTCACTTCCAACCCAAGCTATTCTGGAATTCTCTAATATGATGGAAAACAAATTTTTTGTTTGTGTGGGTATAAAAGTCAGAAATCAGTTCCATGTAGAAAGAGAGGTGCTGGGGATGTGGACAATTAAACACACTGGACTTTTGTACCTTTTCCTTACTGCATTGTTTCAGCTGAGTAAATTACTTGTGTTTTGGGTAAGCAATAAAGTCACGACTCTTAAGTGAAGCAGAAAGAGCACCAGGAGGGTGTTGATGTTTCTAAAGACTCTGCCATATCTGTAATTATTGCTTCCTCTCCCGAGTGTGGTGGTATGTGGCTTTAAATCTGATCACATCAGATTTCTCCTCTGACTTAGTGGCAGCTGCTTTTTTTTGCACAAGAAAACTTCAGTGCTCTTTTTAGATGTTTAAGAAAGTTATTGAAATGAAGATGACTCTGAAGTGTCTGCACTTTGAAGGGTGTGAATCTGTATTAGCAGTTAAGTTGCAAATAAAGAGCCATGCAAATAGGATACTGAAACAGCCAGTCAGTAATGAAAGCACTTCACTTGATTGGAATCACAATTGGCAGTATGAATGGAGTTGTCTAAAATATTGTGTACACTTTTGTAACTTTCATATTTATGGTGGGGTTTTTTTTGTATCCATGAGATTCTTCAGCTCCATTTCACTTTTTAAGGAGAACAAATCATGGGACATATTTTTAAAAACCTTGTGTCTTTTGTTCTTTTGAAGAGGTGAGAATGCTGCTAGTCAGGAATTACTCATTAAATTTGCAAGTTGCCTTTTGGTGAGTGAGAGTAATGAAGCTGCTTCTGTTTGAAAGGGCTGTTCTGCGTAATTTATGTGTTTGTTATCAAAAGTCATATGCTATGCTAATATTTTGCTTTTCAAATTGTTGTGAAAAGGTCAAGTTCTCAGAAACAAGACAGCTCCTTGCATTTCTCATGCTATTGGCCAAAAACCCCCACCTTGAGAAACCCAAGGATTTCTCTCATTCCTGTTGCTTATCTTGAAGAGCAGACTAGTGAGCTATGGGTGACGCAGGGGTTGTCAAAGGTGGCCCTTTTCAGGAAGAGCTCTTTTCCTGGCTGTCCTGTTATCTGGCAGCCTTGGCCTCAGCTTTAGAGCTGATGAAATCCAGACAGTGCAAAGATCTGTTTGTCCTGTGCTGAATTTCCTACGGTGTTGTGTTCTTGTCTGTGTCAGTGAGGGATGGGCTTGCTGTCTGAGGAGTGAGGAGGAGGATGCTGCTGCTTTTGTGGTCTTCAGCTCCTTTGGCCGGCAACACTCCCCGATGCATCTGTGAAGCACCCACCTTCTCTCCTGCTCTGTAGCACTGAGTCTCTTTCTATCCCCACTTAAAATCTATATATGAAAAATTTAGCTAAGTGAAGACTTAAAACGTTCATCAATTGGCCTGAGGCTGGTTACTGGCACGGTGTTGTCCCCCGGGACAATGTTTCCCTGAGCAAATGGGATCTATGGGGTGTGGGATGGGTGCGGGGGTGTGCGTGATGGATATCTGGGGTGTGCATTGGGGGGTTTCTTGTGCCTTTTTCTAGGGTGCAGACATTGGGCAGTAGCCTGTGGGCTGGCTGCCCTTCAGCTTGGGATGGAAATATTCTTTGAAAGCCTTCCCCGTGCTGGAAAACCGCGCTTTGGGTTTCACTTTGGTATAAAATACTCCTCTAAGCTCGGCGGAGCCAGCCGGGCGGTGGGGCAGCAGGAGGGCTCGGTCTGTGTCTGGCTGCGCCTCTCTCCGCG
>VXAC01004453.1:0-29132 GCA_013399225.1 Rhipidura dahli | reverse complement strand
CTTCCGCCGCTGCCGGGCCGTGCGGCCCCGGGCCGGGCGCTCGCGTGGGAGCCTGGCCAGGGAAGGGAGCGGGGTCTGCGGCCCGCGCTCCGCCTGCCCCGGGCGAGGGTTCCGGCTGCCCAAGTCTTCCGGGAGCTGCCGGGACCTGGGGAGCGGCTTCCCCGCAGGCTCAGAGAGCGCCTTCGCCGGGGGCTGCTGCAGGTCTGGCCTGGGCGGCTTCGCCGCTGCTCTCTCGGGCTGGGAGCGTGTGAGCGCCCCGGTACAGCCCGTCCCCCGCATCCGCCTCTGTGCGAGGCACCCGCGGTGGGAGGGGTCCTGCGTCGCCCCGCTGCTGGGTCAGAGCAGAGCTCCTGAAGCCCCGCTCACCTGGCGGGGACCGGCTGCGGACATTCCCCGCTCTCCCCGCTCATCCAGCTCCTTCCAAGCCAGCGTTGTTGCCGTGCAGAGCTGCAGGGGAGAGCCGTGAAACCCTTCGAGGCCGTGAGGAGGGACCGTGGTCGTAGGGGAGCGTGAGGTCCGCGTCCCAGGGAGACGTGTCGCTCCTCTCACAACTGGGCACTCGGGATCTTCATCCCTCTTCCTTGCGGTGATGGATTCCCGCTGCATCACTTGGTGCCAGCTCAGTGTGGCGATGCTAATGGGTGGCGATGGCTTAGTGAAAAAGTTAAAAGAGGAGAATTTGCTTCTGGTGGCTGAAGGGACCTGATCTGAGAGTACTTTCTTTGCTGCTCTATGTGTAGCGATCCCTTCCTGTGGAAGTCAGGCACCACCCTGCTCAAATGGGCAAGTGTGAAGCTGGCCTTACTTCAGATATGCCTTTTGAATGGGTGAGGGATGGAGCACGGACCCTGCCACTGACCAAAAGACATGGTGCTCACAGGAGTTCCTTGGAAAGCCCTTGGTATCATCCCTGGTACTGTGCAAAGCCAGATTGAGTGGAGCTTGAAGTAAACTGATCTAGTGGAAGGTATCCCTGCCCATGGGAAGAGATTGGTACAAGATGGGCTTTAAGATCCCGTCAAACCCAAACCACTCTATGTTTCTGTGATCTTGCATATCCTCAGCTTTAAGCTGCCTTTCCGGATTTGCTGGTAGCTGAAAACGTTGTCTTGCTTCTGAAAAATAAGTTTGTTCCATCCAAGTAGAAGGTGAAAGTCATTGTGACTTAAAAACTATTTCAAAAAGTATCTGGTACAGAAAATTTTAAAAAAGCTTATATGTGGCTACCTAAATTTTGTAAATTTTGTTTTATTTGCTCCTTCACTTAGGTCTGAGAGCAACGCTCATTCAGTCACTGTGCTTCAGGGAGCAGATATAGCTTTGGTGCCTCGTCCCAGTTTGTAGGAAATTATCAGGATAAACACTAGGTGCAAACAAGTTCAGGGAGAGGCAATGCAAGGAAGATTTTATTATCCCAGACCACTACTGTTGTGGTAATACTGCATTTTAGTTTTGCATTGTTGAGACCTTGTTGTGGCTCACCCACAGCAGGAAGCTCTTGGTGCTGTGCGATGCTCTGCTCTGTCTGTAGAAATTCTGTGTTCTTGGAGCTTGCAGCCTTTCTAGGGCTTCACTAGTTCATTTTCCTCCTCCCTTCGTGTAGTCAGCCCCTTGAACTGGAGTGTTTCCTAAACCACGAGTCTTTGGTTTTTGTCCAGAAATGTCATTTGTAGTCAGAGCACATAAAACACAATACGTAACTCTGGTGGTGAAACTGGAAATAGTGCTCGGCTTGGCTAGCACTCCTCACACGTTTGGTTTTGAGGGCAATGGGAGCAGGCCAGGCTATGTGGGGGTTGTTAATAGTTGTGATGGCATTAGTAGGGTGCCTTGGAACAGGATGTGGCATGTGATGCTCCCAGCTGGCACAGCAGGCCACTGCTCTTGTGGGGATCATGCTTGCTTCTGCACATCGTGTGTTCTGCCTAGTGCTTGTCTGGCCTTTAAAAATCTGAATATTGGCTGGCCTAAATATTTTTAGGAACATGTCATCAGTAGGAGGTAAGGTCAAGCCCCATTTGATTTCACTTTTCCCGTTACCACCTGAGGGGAAGGACTTTGACATCTGCAGTTTCTGTTTGATATGGCTTTGGTCTCTCCTGTCTGGTGACTAAAGCTAGAGAGTGCCCAGGAGCTCCTCCTTAGCCTGGCCTTGGGTGGCCTGCCTGCCTTGCCTTTGGGAAGCAGCTGGCTCCAGCTGGAGGGGAGGCTGCTGAGGTCTCTCTGCTGGGCTGTTCCTTGTGCTGCCTCGGCTATTGCTGCTTGCATTTTTTTCCTTTTGAGTAACTGCAGTGGGTGTCTCTTCCAGGAGCTGTTTATTCAGAAGGGAATGAGTACTCCTGGAGCACTAGTTTTGAGAGCGGGTGGCTCATAAATAGCCTCGTGAGGAGTATGACCCATCCTGGGCAGCTCCAGTTGCTCACAGGCTCCTGAATGCCAATAGCAAAACTCTTACTATGCAATTTCATGATAAGGGACACAGTATCAAGAGGATGCAGGTGACATCAGACTCTGGTTTCTCTTCAGATTAGCAGTTAGAGGTGTAACTAGGGCATCTCTTTCTGCTGACTTCTATTGTTAGGGTGGTTTTAAAATTTATGACCAGAAGTTTTTTTCCTTGGCTGTGTGGCCACACAAACCAAGAAGTTCAGCCAAAGAATATACACAAAACACCCCAAGAAAGAAACTTTCTGATTATTTGTCGCCCGGAGGCTGGGAGGTTGGGAACTGGGCAATGGATACCCCCTTTTAAGGTTAAGCTCTTGCAGGGTTCAGTTTTGGGTCCCTGGTGTGTGTCCAGAGAAGGGCAGTGGAGTTTGGGAAGGGTCTGGAGAAAAATGATGAGGCACAGCCTGGCAGGGCTCAGCTCAGAGAACAGGAGGCTCAGGAGGAACCTTCTTGCTCTCTGTAACTCCCTGATAGGAGGGTGCACCTGAGGAGGAGTCAGGCTCTGCTTCCAGGGAACAAGGGGCAGGACAAGAGGAAATGGCCTCAAGCTGTGTCAGGGGGAGTTTAGATTCAATATCAGGGAAAATTTCTTCACTGAAAGATTTGTCAGACATTGGAACAGGCTTCCTAGGCCAGTGGTGGAGTCCCCATCCCTGGAAGTGTTAACACGTGTGTGGGTGGGGCACTTGGGGACATGGTTTAGTGATGGTGTTGGCAGTGCTGTGTTGATGGTTGGACTTGATGGTGTCAGAGACTTTTTCCAGTCATAATAATTCTGTGATTGTCACACTTTCTTGTTGCATGTCATCAGCTGGGAGGCTGGTGGCATCTCTGGGTGGTCTCAGCTGTGCTGCTCAGGCAGGGCTCTGCAGGGGCTCAGAGGGCACACAAGCCTTATGGTGGGTGTGATTAGGTGGGGAGGCATCTGTCTGCCCTCCTGGGCTAAGTTTATCTCTATGGGGGTCTGCAGGTATAAAAAAAAAAAACCCCAAAATGTTAAAATGCACTGGGCTGCCAGCTAGGAAGACATTTGACCAGTCTTGATGTGTGTGTGAATTGAAATGTAAACCACCCCCAACTAATTTGTAAGGACACGTAGGGCTGGCTTCATTCAAATCCTTGAAGCAGGCTGCCTACCTACTCTGAGCACAGAGAGACAAAGGAGAGTTTTCATGAGCTGCCTCTCATATTTTCTGACAAAACATATTAATTACAGAACAACAGCCTATCACTCCTTTGGATGTGAAGCTGTGTGAAGGCTGTCCCACCACAGTGCCTGCATACTCTGGATTGTTGGGACACAGTGTGGTGTTTGGGTAATTCACCCAAAAGCCCCAGGGAACCTCCCCATGTGCTCCTGCTGGGTTCCTTGCACCTTGCTGCCAAATGGTGCCAGCGATGGGTGTGGGACAGAGGCTGTGCTGCGTTCTGAGCACACAGACCTCACCCTTGTACAGACCCCGCTGTGGTTCCCCGTACAAATAGCACCACTGCTCTGGTGGCATGGGAGAACTGGGGAGAGCCACACAGTGCTTTTTCCCATGTCAAATTAAATGTTTGCTCTGCACAGCTGCCCCCAAGCTGTGATAGCAAGACTTGTGCCGTAGGAGTCAGCCTACTTGGACTAATATCCCTCTCTTCTTGCCCACTGATTTAACCTGGGTGTAGCACAAGTTTGCTGGTGAGGTGAGGAACTGTTACCTTGTAGTAGTGCCTGATGAAGGCTCTGAGCTGCCAGCAGTTATGGTTTTGCATGAGCCATCATTTTGGAGATGCAGGAAGTTAACAGTTGTTATCTCAGTGTGCGGTCAATGGGATGGTTGGGTACCCATCAGAAGCAGTTCTGCCTTACCCTTTACTGTCCCCAATGCTCATGCTGCTGGTGGTAGGGGGCTCATCAGCAGAAAAACTCAGCAGAAGCTAAGATGTTCATGTTGGGAAGGCAGAAGGCACAGGTTTGACTATCCTATTTCCTAACCATGCTTCAGAATGGTTGGGTTTTCTTCCTGCTTTTTCTTCCCAGCTGTTGGATTTTAGTCATTATAGAATGGCTTGGGTTGGAAGGGACCATAGAGCTCATCTTGTTCCAACCTCTCCCATGGGCAGGGACACCTTCCACTAGACCAGGTTGCTTTAAGCCCTGTCCAGAGTTTCATTAACCTTATTACTGATTTTGCTAGTGGCATCAAGAGTGTTGAATGAGGAATTGGTGACAGTGCTTCAGTGGGTAATATTTTCACACAGAATGTCAGGGGAAAATCATTCAGGCTGTAACCCTCTGTTTTCTTCCATGTTTCTGTAGGCTCTGCTCACTGTTGGAAGATGGGAGAGATAGAAGGAACATACAGAATTCTGCAGACGCCAGGCTCTCGTTTGGGGGCCCAGAAGACCTCAGGAGTGAGCACCTTGGAGCCAGGACAGAACCTCTTGACTGCCATGGCATCATCGCCTGCCAAAGCGCACGAGCGCGACCTCCCCATCAAAATAAAGATGTTGGACAACACGGTGGAAGTACTTGACATTGAGGTAAGAGATATTTAAACCTGGTGTCAAGTACACTGAGCCTGTGATACTTCAAAGCTCACAAGGATGTGCCTCTGTAGAGAGCTGGGATGTTTTGAGGCAATATCTGAATGAAGATTCCTGTTGGGATTTACCTGCTGACAAGGAGTGATATCTGTTGCATGGCTTGTTTTTTAAAATCTTTTGAGTATAACAGATGTTTTGTGTTTTTAACAGACTTTAAATACAAGCACATACCGTAAGGAGAGTCTGCATTTGTTGTTTGCTTTGGGGGAATACCAAACGTCTCCTGCAAACTGTTCTTGCTTCCTGAGACACATGCAGCTTTGTCAGTTTGGCACCTGGGAGAGTAGAAGAGCTTTGCCTTAGTTACTGATTTATATTAATTATTTTAATGGTTTGTATCCTCTCTAAGTAAATTTGCTCCTATTTGAAAGTCTTTGCTTTCCAGCACACTTTAGGAGGGATGCACCAAAACCAGTTCAGTGTTTCTGAAAATGTTTATTTAAAAGTATACTTGGGGAAATCTGCCATAAGACATAGAAGCCATGAAAAAATAGGGGAGATACTGCTTTTAAACAATTTTCTTTCTTCCAATTCTTGTTACATTTTCAGCATTAACCTCAGAGTTTAATTCTAGTTCGCCTGAGATCTGTTGTTAGAAAACAACTGTGTTCTAGTGAACATACTCAGCTATCAGATATTCTACAGTAGTATCAAACTGTAATCAGTTTAATTTATAATTGTGTAATTTATAAATGTGTAATTTATAATTAGCACTTGGAGCCTTAGTTTGTTGCTTAGACTCAAAAAATTTTTTCAAATAGAGTGAAAAAGATCTCTATGGAACTCTGAATAAATAGTGGATTTGGGGATGTCTTCTACAGATTATGTCCAGCTGTTCAAGTCTCAGACATGAAATCTGTTTGCTTTTTTGTTTTTTTTAAGAGTGATGCTGTGCCTGTGTTCTTCCACTTGAGCACACAGTGTCTGCTGCTGCAAACCCACCCATCCCTCATGTACTGCATAGAACACAAAGCCTCTTTTTCCCCTTTAAATTATGTTAGAATATTTTTTTAGAAAATCTGCTGACTTTGGTTCTTTTGAAGGATAATTTTATTTATTTTTACAAGTTTGTGTAGATAGTGCTTTTGTGTTTTGATTCAAAAAAGAAAAAAAAAAACCAAGCAACACCATCAGCTCTGTAATTTTGAAAGTCAGTGCAAGGCCAGGTTTATGTGGCTTTCAGCTAATTGTGTTGTATGTATTTCCCATAATTAGGAACTATCTTAGTTTTTTTTACCTGGAAAGCTCCGATTATGGCACCCACAGAAACACCCGAATTTGGGCACTAGCCTGCTGAGGCCGTAATTAATATTGTGCTGCTCTTCTTTATGAGATCAGTTGGAACTGAAGAACTTAAAAACCTCATGCCTGACGCTGTGAGTGGTGAGGAAAGGGGTCAGCCTCGGGTCAGCTTCAGAGCATTGAGCACAAAAAGGTCCAGAGTCAGCAGCTGTGGCATTATAGTCCAGTTAACACTGCCTCCATTGCCTTTCAGTTTTGGCTAAATAAGGTAGCAAATGATAGCAAACAGGCATGAGGTATTAAACTGTGACCCTCTGCCTGATTTCTTTGGTGAGCTGATGGGATAGCAGGAGCTGCTGACTGCCGTTTGTTGTGGAAAATGGGAATTTTTCACTTGGGATTGAGGGCAGGAATTAGGAAAAGGCGGTAACATTGCTGAATAGGTGGTGTGTGCTAGCACAGTAATTTCTCAAAAAGCAATTCAAGAAACTGGTGGCCAAGCAGCTGTCCTAGAGGAGTGGAAATTCAGATTGCCATGCCACTTGCCCACTTCTCTTTGCTTTTGCAATTTTTGTCACTAGATGTGAAAACAAGGTGTGACTTTGTGGGGTTTGTGTTTGATTCAGGTCAGCAGTAGTTTGCCAGTGCTGTGGGACACAGGCCTTTCCCATGGGGTTTTGGCACTGCCTGCTCAGGGAGATGTAGATGATGGCAAAAGGTGGTTTGGGGGTTTTTTCCCCCCTATTTAAATTATTTTCTCTTCTGTCTGTAAGAACTATGGCAGAGGACTTTTTACTGGGAAAAATGGTGTGTCAGTGGAAGGACAGGCTGGGTGTAGGATCAGCTCCTGGAGAGACCCTTCCCTGTGCAGGGTGGTGGGGAACCTGATGCAGTAGCCCTGTTTATTGCCTCACTGCCTAAAATGAGCCACAGCAGCATTTTTAACCATACGGGATAAACAGAGTAGCCACAGTAACAAGTTAAACCATGCAGCTTTACCTTGTCACCCGCTCCTTTCTCCAAGATGTGTTTAAAATGCTTCTCTCCAGGCAGGAGCTAGTGGTTGCCCTTGTTGGTAGCCCACTTGACTTTTTAACTTGCCAAAGAGCAAGAAAAGAGACTGACAGAGTGATGTAATGGATGGAGAGAGAACAAAATGGGAAAGAACAGTCTTTCTTTGTGTTAACTTGCTTTGTGTTAACTGCATTGTGTTAACAATTTGCTAAAAGCTCCATATTGCTACATTCTACCACCTTTTGTCTGAAGTCCCCTGCCTCTGTCCATTTTCCCCATCTGTTTTGTAAGGTTTGATTTCTAAGTAGGAATTTTATTAATTACTAAGAGGGAATTATTCTTTAAAGTATGTCAGGCAGAACCCTTCTCTAGGGAATCTGATTTGAATGCGAGGGGATAGAGAAATACTCAATGTTTTCTAGAGTTTAAATAAACTGAAAATGGGCTATTTATGGTTTCTCCTTTCCCTTCCAAAAGAGAAGAGAGAACGAAACATATCTATGCTAAGCTAGGCTGCAATATTCATTATTTTCATGAGTTGTTTTGTTTTCCATTTTTACAGTTAGCTTGTTTAGTCAGCTCAAATCTTGCATGTGCCATTTCATGGGGTACCTCTTCTCTCCAGACTAAGTCTGTCCAAAGGGTGGTTTTCAAGACTACGAGATAAATGATTGGCAAATTCAGTTTAGTTCAGATTGTGGGCACACTTCGAAGTAATCAGAGTTTTACAGTAGAAGTTCTGCCAGCTTTCCACATTTTCTGAGGAGATTAAACTTGGAGGCTTTTGATCAGCACAAAAATGTGGCAGACTTTTATGCAGAAGGGTCTGGGCTGAGTTGAATTCACCAAAATGACATTTAATGGAATTGCTGCCATAATATGATGTTTAATATTTGATCTATGTGTTGTTCTTTATGTAGGAAATACATGTCACTTAGGAAATTCTTTTACATGAGTTATGCTCTATGCTATGAGGAAGTGCCCCAGAAAAAGAAGTTTATATTATTACACTTCAAGTTTACCGAATTGTTTGGGGAGAACTTGGTGCTTCTTCAATGGCATGTACTTCTTCTTCTCCTTCTGCTTGGATGTCAAATGAAATTTGGGAGTGAAAAATAATTTTACATTTTATTGTAGGGTCTGCCTGCCTGCTCCACTCTAAGGGAAAATTTGAACTCTTTTTTCTTTTGTGCTAATCTTTGTTGGTTCATTTTGAGAAGAGAAATCTGTTCTTTTTAATTTTTTTTAATGTAATGAATGTTGTAATGTAATTAATGTAATGTAATGATGTTCTTCATCCCTCCTCATCCCTGCATCAGACAGCAGTGCTGTCTGAGATGTCCTTCTCCCTCTGACACTGATGGACTCCTAGCAGGGAGATGCTCCACTCCACTGCTGTTCTTGAGAACAGGCTAGTTAGATAAGATTACACCATAATTCCCCTTTTTATTTCCTTGTGAAGTATTGTCCTCTCACTGCTCGTGTCTGCTTTGGTGTTCCTTGATGTACCCTGCAGAATTACTACGTTACTACAAAACCAAAGTGGCTTATTCTATATTAAACTGAAAATGTGTACTTGATGATTACTCTGAGACTGTCTTTGCTGGGCACTTCCTTGGCTTATTGAAATGTATAAATTGCATTATTCGAAGTGCAAAGCTATTCTCCATCCTTATGTTTAGAATGGAATAGAATAACTGTGGTTATTCTGGTTTCTGTGCAATTTGCAGTTATCTGTGATTGAAAAGGTGCCTTGAAAGTGGCTTCTCCTTGGATACCCATTGTTTTTGACCAGCCATGAAGACCCTGAAACTGGGAGCAGGGCTGGGACTGCAGGAGGTTTTTGGGATGGCAGAGGAAGCAATTTGACTGGAATATGCTTCCCGTGGTCTGGGGAGAGTGTTTCCCACTCATGCACACAGCAAGATGCTGATCTCAGTAGCAGTGTTTTGGTAGCGTCAGTGCCCCCAAGAACTTCTGTGGGGATGATGCAGAAATGGTGCAGCTTTTAACTGCTGTTATTGAGCAATTTTAAGTAAGAAATACTTGTAAGTTAGAAACTGGGATGATGCTGTGGGCACTGGAAGGCACTTGCTGCGTGCCATGAGCTGCTGGTAGGACAGGCAGCCCAGTCCCAGCTCTGGGCTCTGCCCTCCTGCCTCTGCCCTGCTGTCCCTGTGCCTGCTTGGACCTTCCTTTCATGAGGGCTTTTCCCCTCTGTGCTGCGAAAGTATTAACAGTTTAAATATGTGAGGAGTCAAGGGATAGTCTGCTGCTGAATCCTATTAAGTGCTGTGCTGGAGGAATCGAGGTGCTGTTGGTCAGCTCTGTGTTTTTCTTCCCTAGCCAGGAAGAAATAGTCAAAATTCCAGGAAGAATCATAGCCAGATGTTTGTCATTGCTTCAGTTTGAGTCTCCTAAATATGGCAAATAAGCTGCCTTAGGACTTATTTTTATCTGACCTCAGAAGAGAAAGTTACTAATTCACTATTTTAAATTTGCAATTATTACAGGGTTTAAAAAGATGGTAACTAAAGCTTTGCATTTTGTGTACCATTTGATTCCACCATATATTTTTTAGGCCTGTTATTTTGTGTTTGGAAGCTTGACTTTTTTGATGCTATGTAGGAATGTGGTATTGGGTGGGGAAAGGTGAAACCACAGACATTTTATTGACATTTAGAGTGTGTGTTTTGTTCATTTGAGTGTTTGGGTTCGGGTTTTTTTTAGGAAAAATGTGAACTTAAATTGTATAATAAGCCAAATTTATTATTTTACTGTTCTCTTGACATTAGGTGTCATATCACATGTAAAGAAAATTGACTTACACTGCAGTAAAGGAAAAACAGTCTGAATATCCCTGTACAAAAAGTTGGTTATGTGCACCATGTGGTTATGTGTGGTTATGTCTTGAAACACAGAAACCATTTAGGAAAATGGTGATCAAGTGTTATCACCGTGCTTGAAATATTAATGTAGTGGATTGAATTCATAACAGTTTGTATGGCTATGCAGGTGTTCATTTATTTTCATAATCTAGTGATGTAGGATAGTGAAAGTCAGCTGAAATCAGTCTTGTGCTATTCAACCAAAATGGCTGCAGGAAATGCTGTATTCCACAAAAACCCCAAAAATAAGAAGTCTGCTGGAAACCTTTTGAACCGTTTTTGGTTGTGGGTGACATTCAGGGTTGGGCTCACAGATGGGTAATTCTGTAGAATATATGAAGCCTGAAAAAGGAAAAAAAACCCCAAACCAAAGCAAGAATCAACCCACAAGCAGCTAAAGACAGCTACAGAAGTTCAGTGTGCTGAGAAGCAGATCAGAGAAATTTTAGGTTTGTGCCTACTGAAAAAAGGAACTTGGGGTTGAGCAAGGACGGTGTGGCAGGTGACTGTCAGGGTTCAGAGCAGCAGACTTGGGGACTTGGGGATGTGCATTTAGCTAAGCAGGGTTGCAAAAGCATACCTGTGTGTCAGCCCTTTCTCCTTGAAACCAAATTCACGTCTGAAAAGGGCAGCGTTGCCTGCTTGGGTAAGAGAGAGACCGTATACACTGAATATTTAAAAAGCTGTGCTATGGTGGCAATGCCTGGTGTGAGAGATAAACTGTTCAAGGCTGGAGTGTTGGATATGGGAGGGGGGTAGGCCCCTCTCTCTGACAGAGCACTCATTCATTAATAAAAACGAGAATTAGAAAAAAAAAAAAAGCTTTGTAGAGACTCAGTTAGAGCTGTCTGATGTGTCTTCAACTGAAATCATGATGGAAAAGTGTTGCTGTGCCCTCAGCCCACGTCTCAGGCAGGTAGCCCTTAACCAGTGGTGTAGGAAAGACTTCTGCTGGCGAGAGGGAAGTTAGAAAAGCTTGGCCTTATCTAATCTGGCCCATAGGTATTTATTAACCCATCACCAGGTTATGGAACCTTTGCTCAAAGTACAGTGGGGAGTGATGTTAGGAAAGCTGGTACAATTTCAGTTTTGCACAAAATGAAAGGGAGTTTTGGCCTTTTCTGTAAAAATACCCGATTTGTATTTGTCTTTTGTGTAAAGAATCTGTCATAACTGTCCTCTTGATGTTTTAAACTATTTCCTTTGGGCAGATTTCCTCAAAGCAATGTGTCAGGCAGGAGTAGCCTAACACCATGCAGGGGAAGTACAGTACCTGGGTGCTGTAACACCTCTCCTAGGAGAGAAGGCTGTGAGAATTGGGATTGTGCAGCCTGGAGAAGGAAAATCCACATATGGGAGACTATATTTCAGTCTATGAGCACCTGAAGGGGCTCCAAGAGAGCTGGAGAGTGACTTTGGACAAGGTTCTGGAGTGACAGGACAAGGGGGAATGGCTTCCCACTGCCAGAGGGCAGGGTTAGGTGGGATACTGGGAAGAAATTTCTCCCTGTGAGGGGGGGGAGGCCCTGGATCCCTGGCAGTGTCCAAGGCAAGGTTGGACAGAGCTTGGAGCACCCTGGTATAGTGGAAGGTGTCCCTGCCCATGGCAGGCGGGGGGGAATGAGATGGTCTTTAAAGTCTTTTCCAACCCAAATCATACTGGAATTCTATGAAACCCCAGATCAAATCTGGTGAATGTGGTTTTGAGACAAAAACATAATTAATGGAGAAAGACATGCAATTTTAATGAGGTGGGGTTTTTTTATGAACAGAGGAAAATAAAGTATCTTCTATGTTTAAAATGACTTAAAAATAAAGTTTTATTTATGTGCATATACATTCATATGAAATGAGGCTGTGCAAGGTCCCAGAAGCACCAACAGCCTGAGTGTGTGGAGTGGCCAAGCCTGGTGGAGGGAATGGGTGTAGAAAGGTTCAGGGTTCGTGCAGGTGTGTAGGGGCTTGTAACAAAGCTCAAGGGAGAATTGAGATCAGTCTCCTGACTTCTAGTTCCTTCTCTTATTAGCTTGTGTGAACAAAGTAGGTGCTTAGACTTTCTGTTATGAACCTGAATTTGGAAACAGCTACCCCAAAAGCAGCTCCTCTCTGTGATACCGTCACTGTTGTCACCTGGATGTTTAATTATTAACAGGCAGGAATTCTGGTGCCAAATCATCCAGCAGTACCGGTGAAACTCTGTCCGAGGATGTGGCCCACGGTGTTAATTTATGCTTATTCTTCCCCAAGTAGTCTACAGCAGTGCATGAAGTGGAGGTGTGGGGGTTCATGTGTCTATTTACCTCTCCAGGTAATGAGAATTTCTGCTTGGTTTGTGGCTCCTCCACGTTGCTGTTTGGACACTTGGGCACTGTGTGTTGGCTGGGTGCTCTCAGCCATGTCTCCACTTGTTTTTTCTCTGGGCACAGTGTGTTTTATTCCAAGTAGTCCAGGTGTTTCAGCACAGCACCATTTCTAAAACTTAGGGCCGTTTTTTGTCCCCACGTGCTCTCTACCTAAGTATACATTTTCCAATCTCGTTCACATAATTCCCTCCCTTTTGGGAATCTTTTTCCACGTCAACCAGTTGTTGTTTTCCTACTTTCAGGCATCCAGCAAGTCTAGCAGCTCTGGAAAAGCTTGTTTGTTGGGTAGAGCTGATTCATTTGGCAGTGATGTGCTTTGACTCTGCCTTAAATGATCCTTTAAATGATCATAATTTTAAAGCTTGC
Source organism: Rhipidura dahli (assembly GCA_013399225.1). Lineage (NCBI taxonomy): Eukaryota > Metazoa > Chordata > Aves > Passeriformes > Rhipiduridae > Rhipidura > Rhipidura dahli. Next base: position 16,222 of record VXAC01004453.1, on the reverse strand, counting down.
CTTAATTAAATTAGCCAGAGGCTTCCATTTCTAGAATGATTTGTCTGGCTGTGCTTTCTGCTTAAAAAAGCCCTGACAAACCCACACCAAAGCCAACCACTGAAATTTCAGGACAAAAAGAAAAAACATGGGGAGAGAGTCTTAGAATTTTTTTTTTTCTAAACAAAAAATTATGCCCACTATGGAGTGTAATAATGAAACTTAAAAAAGCTCCGAGATTTTTATTTGGATTTGCAGCTTCCATATTTGAGAAAATGGTATTTTAGTGCTGTGTGGAAATACTGTAATACAATAATTCTTCTTTCTGCAACATAACTTCTTCTTTTTAATAAAGAAGGACTTTCAAGATGGAAGTGCACACTGTCTCATTTTATGATAACGAAGACACATTGTAAGGCTGCTGTTGCAAGAGGGAAACCTGGTAGCTGAACTGTGCTCTCTAGGGTGGGGAAAAAAGTTTGAAAAAGAATATAAATTCCTACCAGGAGCTAGTGCAGAAGATTGGATGAAGTTTCACAAAACTCACATGTCTGCTAGGTTGGCTCCTACAGGTCTTCACCCAATTCTGGAAGAATTGAGGATTGGCATCCTCACTGAGTGTCAGGAGGGACTGCAGGTGGTCAGGAGCTTGTATGAGAGTCATGTCTCCAGCTGGGCATCCTATGCTCTGTAAGCTGCTAAATGCTCTGCAGACTATTCTTGGTGTGGTCTCCCAGTGAAGTAACCTGTAGTTGGGACTGGTCAGTATGGAAGAGTGAAAAAAAATAAATGTATTTTAAACACCATTTCCTTCACAAAGAGTTAAGAGAAAAATTGAAAGAATTGACACCTGAAGTTACTGTTAAATGTTCAGATGATCAAAGTAGAATAGTATTTAAGCAATTTGGCTGAGCACTGAAAAGTGTTTGACAGAGTTGTTACCTGGTGCTTGTTTTTGTGGGGGAGCAGGGAGTATTTTCATTGGAGTTACTAGTTCCAGTCAAAATTGAGGAAGCTAGTAAAGTGCTGAAAAGGAAGGCAGTTGTTTCTTGCTTTTCCAGTCTGGAGATTGAATATTAGATATGGAGCTGTAAGGTTGTCTTGTTTCAGCTATGAAAGCACAAAGTCAGTGACTGGTATTCCTTGCCATCTTAGATTATTTCCTCCTTTCTGATAAGGATTCTAATGTCCACCCTGTATTCAGAAATGCATTTTTGTTTATATGTGGCATTAACAATGGTTATTAACAGGGAGTTTTGAGGGTGTTTTTTCTGTCTCACACTTCATTTGGACAGAGATCTAACAGATTACAGAAGGGTTGGAGATAAACAGAGCTAGAAACTCAACAAAATGTTTGCATATTTCTGATGAAGAAAGGAAATAACAAGTCTATGTTTAGTTTCAAATTGTCTATTTTTTTTAATTTGTCAAAAAGTGAAAAATCACTTTTTCATGAGGAAGACCTCTAAAATGCCCCAAAGAAGAAAAACCAATAAAAATCCATGACTGTTGAAGGGACCTTTATTTAAATCAGTTTAGTTTGCTTTGGCCATTCACAGGGTTCTCCATGTTGGCTCTGTGTTGCCTGCTTGTCAGTGCTGATGTCAAATCTAAACTTCTGCCTCTCACGCACATCCACTGTGAACTAGAGGATTTGGTCTCCTGACAGCTGCAGATTTCTGTGACACAAAAATCCAAGGTGTTTGCTGGCGCTAAGGTCCAGTGGCTCCCCTGGCTCTGGCTGCACAAGAATTTCCATTCTATACCACAGCTTTGTGACTCTGCTTTTTCCAAACTCTTGACTTTTGGACTGATTTTCCCCTCCAGTTTTTCTGCTGCTGAAAGTGGATTTCTCTTTTGGAAAGTTGGAGCAAGGGCAGCTTACCAGTTTTGGAAGATGAGAATACTCCTTATGAAAATACTGGGGATTTTGGGTTTTAAATTAAAATATGTGGAAGCAGGAAGTTAATAAGTTCTGGAAGACAAGTTTGGGAGTTAGAGACATAGAATTGATTTTGATGATATGGAGCTATGGTCTACTGAAAATCCTAGGCTATGAGCTTGTTTTTTTCTCTTCCTAAGCTCAGATGTTGGGGCAGAGGGGGGATCTGCCATGCAGGTAGTGACATTTGAGAAAATAGCAAATAACATTTGGCTCAGTTCTCCCCTCTGCTCTGGTGAGACCTCACCAGGAAGATGTGGATCTGCTGGAGTGAGAGGCCGTAGAGCTGCTCCAAGAGCTGGAGTCCCTCTGCTCCAGAGCCAGGCTGGGAGAGCTGGGGGTGTTCACCTGGAGAGGAGAAGGCTCCAGGGAGACTTCAGAGGCCCTTCCAGGGCCTAAAGGGGCTCCAGGAGAGCTGGAGAGGGACTCTGGACCAGGTTCTGGAGTGACAGGACAAGGGGGAATGGCTTCCCACTGCCAGAGGGCAGGGCTAGATGGGATACTGGGAAGGAATTGTTCCCTGTGAGGGTGGGGAGGCCCTGGCACAGGGTGCCCAGAGCAGCTGTGTGGCAGTGTCCAAGGCAAGGTTGGATGGGGCTTGGAGCACCCTGGAATAGTGGAAGGTGTCCCTGCCCATGGCAGGGGGTGGAATAGGATGAGCTTTGAGGTCCCTTCCCACCCAGACCATCCTGGGATTACACGGTTCTATAAAACAAAAATAACTGTTGTTATTATTTAAAAAATTATTTATATTTCACTTCTCTGTCCTAAGCACTCCTAACATTAAATATGTTTATTTTTCTGATAAAGTAAAAAATACAGATACCTCCATGAAGCAAGAAACTTCGGCTGGGAATGCTTGTTCCTGTTTGATGCTGTCTTGACACTGAGCAGGGTCTGAAGGTGTAGTTTCTCTTGCCACACAGGGCTCTCTCTGTGCCATTACTGCCTGTCAGGGCACTCTGCTGGCACTTGCACAGCTCTGAGGGAACTTTTCAAGCTTGGTCTCACTACAGAAATCAATTGGAAATAAATCTGTTCTATTGAACAGTCTTCTGATGATGACTTATTAAAATTATCTACAGTACAGATAGATATTTACAGCTGCCTATTTGGGTTTTTTTACCCTGTTTTTGTCTTCTTCCAATTTATGTGAAATAATTCAGTAATATCAGTAGTCGTTGTCTTGGCAGAAAATAAAGAGTAATTGAGAAGTTTGGAATGGAAAGTATGCCATGCTGTGAATTTGTATTGAAAGCAGGACCTTTATGAAATGCATTCATGCAGCTACTTGCCCTGATGTCAGAGTTACAGTAATTAAGGAATTACTTAAAGGATTTTGCTTTGTGCTGCTTTTACGCAAATTAAACAATGACATGGAGCTGCCCACTGTGTCACTTTCATTTCTGTCTGCTTCAAAATGTTCAGCTCTTTGGAAAGGATGGTCATAAATGTAATAAACAACTTGAGGAACGAAATAGTTCTAAGAGGAGTTTTCCCAAAGAATTTGAGGCATAATAATAAAAGACTGTGTTCTGTCTCAAGCTTTTGAACTCCATTTTTATTTTAAAATAAAATTAGTGCAGTTATTTCAAAATGTGACATTTATCCTTTGAAGGATGCGAAAGGATACTGAGCATAAACTGGGGTTTTTCTTAGCTTGTCATTGTAAATGACACCCAAAATTATAATTGATAGCCCAAGCAAAATTCTTTTACACTTTTAACATTTGGATGGAACCTTTATAATTTAATCAGTTGCCAAGTGGTTCCAGCTCCAACCATCTTTAAATTCTTCATCTCCAGTTTCTCTTGAAGGAGACAAGTTTCTCTTGATGGTGGAAGGAGAGAAGTGCCAGGGGTCTGTGCCACACTGGCTCTTTTCTTGGGAGAGATGAAGGCAGCTAGATTGTCTTCAGGCAGAGAACTGGATGGAGCCAAGAGATGGGACTCAGTTTAAATGGAAGAAATCTGTGTATTAGAATCCAGCTGGGATAATTTTAATGCCTGTGTATGGAACTAGCCATGCACACAGATTCCTTGATCAGTGCAGCACACATTTACACATCTGTAAAACTTGTCTGATTGCTGGCAGGTGTCTTTCACCCATTAATCCAAGTGCATCAATTCTAACAGAAGGTGGTTGGAACCAGAATCGCTTTTTATTTCATGAATGAGAAATCAGAGATCTGGGTCACAGGGCACCTCCTGTTCAGAGGTTTCTAAAGATTTGTAGATCTGTCCATGAAGAGGCAAGTGGCATGTCCCATCTTCTGCACATGAAGTTGGTCAGGGGATTGCTGCCTCCCCACAAACGCTGCTGGCTGAAGAGTGTTCCTTTATTGGATCTGTGGTGCCTGGGAGAAGGAGGGAGGTGTACAATAACAGATGTGTGTGGATGTACCTTAAAAGAAAAGGGTCCTACTATATGTGAGGATATTTGCTTCTGTTGCTATTTGAAGATTTATGTACAAGTCCATAGCAAGAGATGTGTTTCAATTGGAATTAAAAAATGTAATTACCAAAATGCATTTCTCCAGGCTTGTTTGTCTCCTGTGGCAGAGTCTGTAACCTGCCTGGGAAATGTGCTGGAGACAGCAGAGAAAGAATGTAATTTACTGCTGATGTGTCTTGCTGTTACCTGTGTCATTCCTTATTTCATTGTCACCATTTAAAAACCAAAACCCATACCCACAGAGTCTTCTGCAAGCACAGATTTTGGCTAAAAAAGGTCAGCTGTATTCTCACCAAGAAAATGCCTTTTTAGACACGACCAAACTTGTTCAGAAAAAGAGATGAGTACTCCTGCTCATGTCCCATGTCAGAGCTCAGCCTGGCATCTCTGTACCCCCTGCAGGTACTGGATCATTTCTCCTGACCTGCAGTTTTATTTGGGGATTTCAGCATCAGTGGCCTGAGCCAGTGTGATACCAAGGAGCTTTTTGAATGGCTTGTGTTTGCTCCTGAGGAATTCACCTGACCAAAGCTATGGTACAGGTAGCGTGGCTGGTGAAAGCCTGAGTGAGAGGGACAAGCCCATTTTGTGTCATTCTCTGTCTTGCTTCTGGGCTTTTCTCTGAGTGTTGGATTCAGTCAGCTTCCCTCACACCACTGCGGATACCAAAGCTATTTCAGATTTGCAGCACTGCATAGCTGTCAGACTTTCTTTCTATGAAATTTTGGGGTTTTTTGGAGAGTTACAGAGGCATTTGCACGATTCTAAAAACATTGTCAGTTTATATCTTTTTCCTGTAAGAGGCAATTACTTTTGAATTTTTTATGCACCTGAGTAATGTGAAAGTATTTCCCCAATGTTCACCTTATTTTTTACCTTTTAAGCCTAGAATAGCACATTCTTCCTCTCAGGTATGTTAATTTGCATTGTATTAAATTACTCTAATTCTAACGCTAATTTGGCTTTAAAATGAAGAAGGGTACATTTAAATTAAATGTTGGGAAGAAATTCTTCCCTATGAGGGTGGGGAGGCCCTGGCACAGGTTGTCCAGAGCAGCTGTGGCTGCCCCTGGATCCCTGGAAGTGTCCAAGGCACAGTTGGATGCGGCTTGGAGCAGCCTGGGACAGTGGAAGGTGTCCCTGCCCATGGCAGGTAGGGTGGAACAGGATGGGCTTTGAGGTCCCTTCCCACCCAAACCATCCTGGGATTCTGTGATAATTCATTATAATGCCTAATACTTTTAGAGGAGGTACTATTCTGTGTGTGTAGAGTCATTACAGAACTCAGTGCCTGCTTTGGTGGGAAAGTCATGGAGTCTTCCATCACTGGACTTTTCCAAATGAATGAAACCCCAGTGGCATCAACACTGCCAGGGTGTTTTGCTGGATAGCCAGTTGAATGCTGCCACACCCTGTCCCCACAGCTGGGGGATTGCTTCCATGGTCCAAGGTGTGGCTTGGTGGCCATGCAACCTCCCACTGCACCCTGCTGGGTTTTGTGTGTTGCTGGAATGGGATGCCACAGCCTTTTGGAGTCTTTCTTGAGATCCTGCTAGGTTTTACGTGTTGCTGGAATGGGATGCCACAGCCTTTTGGAGTCTTTACTGAGTGATGCAGATGGCCTGGTGTATGGGTTCATAAAATCTGTTTTTCTCCTGGCACCTGCTACAGTCACTGGGAGAGAGATGCTGAGAGCAAGCTGGGTGATTGAACCAGCAGCCACAAGTGTTGCTGGTTTGGGTGTGCTGTGGAAGTTTCCCGTTCTCTCCTGTGTTGCTGTAGATGTTTGTGGCTTTGCACCTAACCTGACTATCAGAAAGGGTTGGTGAGTGAGTTCCTTGAGGGAGAGATTCATTGAAGGGATTCTCCAACAAGCGTGGTGTGAGAGGAGGCTTGGTTGGGTTCCTGCTGTCCACAGGCATTTCCAGCCTGGTTGGTGCGAAGGCTGCGTGTGGCCCTGGGGTTCCTGGTGTGGGAAGGAGGGAGGGGTCCCTGTGGAGCAGGGATTTGGCTGCTCCTGATTCCATGTGCTGCAGCTGAGGCAGACTACAGCACTCAGCTACACAAACAAATGCGTGGGTTTATTGAGGGAGCTGCAAATAGCCCGCAGCTGGTCTCCTCAGCTCTCCTGCTGACCCTGCTGTGAGCAGGAGACTGGATGTAGGTGACTTCCAGTGGCCCCTTCCAACTTCAGTTCCTCTGGTTCTGAGAAGGATTTTTATATGGAGTCGTGTCTGTGTATTAGATGTTTGTGTGTTACAGTGACAAGAATAATGTGAAAAATTTTTGTCATATTTTTCTCCAGTTTATAAAGGTGCCATTTGTTTTTGAATTTGCTGTGAACTTATTCTAGTTTATTCTTATTAATCTCACTGTAACTTTTTTTAATTGCTTCCTTAGTCAAAATGTTACGGCCAGACATTATTGACAGAAGTTTACAAGCATCTGAATTTGATTGAATCAGACTACTTTGGAATTGAGTTCCAGAATATCCAGTCATATTGGGTGAGTACAGTTCCCTGACAAATGTGGTATAACGAAGAGGTTGAGTGAATTCAGTTCCTTGAGTGACAAACATTTCTCAGTCTGCTGAAGTCTTCTGTAGTCTCCTGTGGGATTATCTCTTAGATTTTTGTAAATCTGTTTCACTCACCAGAATGAAAAGAGCTGTTGAAGCAGAAGGGAGGAATCAGATTCTGCCTCTTGTTAAATTTCAGAAATGCTATAAAGCAGTTAAATAGCTGCTGATGTTCCCACTTGCAGGGACAGAAATAAAATCCTCCTTTCCTCTGAAAGGGGAAACGTGAACACAAAGTGTACTCTGTGGAGTGCTTATAAAATCAAATTATGGTGTGTGATTTTGGTAGTGTTCGTATTTATCCTCAGTTAATTCAGTCTTCAATTAATTTTCCTGAAGAGCCATTACAAACCTCTTTCTAATCAACACAAACCTCAGCAGGCACACAGGCCTGCAAGCTTTTTAAGCCATTGATCTAGATCAATGCTGACACCTTTAAGCCTCCTAGTCACTTATCCTGTACCTTGCAAAGAGGACAATGTGGCTTCTAAACTAGAAAAGGTTCCCCAGACTTTCTTTTTGGTTTGGTTTGGTTTGGGTTTTCTAACATTTTTAATGCCTTTTTTTTAGTTTTAGGACTCACATGCGGAAAATATGACTGAGAACATAGGGAATGCTAGTGGCACTAATCCATGCTGCTCTCAAGCTGAGGAAACACAGTAAAGCTTATTTAGTTTCCATTTCTTATGCATGGTGTCCAAACTGTTTCTGCAGCTAATAAGGTTCTTATAATCCTCAGCTGTCTTTTAAATAGAGCAGTCACTAATAAAGACCAAACATAATTGTCTTGTAACAATTTTCTATTTGGAAGAGTGGGAAAAATAAAAGGTTGAGCTTCCAGAATATTTTACGTTACTTTTATGGATGCTCCTTTTAGTAGAACAATAGTCTTTCTTTCAAAATATGCTTGTCAGAAGAGAACAAATGGGGGGAAGTTAATATTGAGTAAAAACCCTTGAGTAGGTAAAAGTGACAGAAAAGGCACAGAAGGGAAAAAAAGTTGGACCTTTTTATGTTCTGGAGACTTTCTGTAGTTCTACAGCCTGGCTCCTGTCAGACTGTGGGTTTTGGCATGACTCCTGCCCTCTTGGCAGTGGGGCTCTGCTTTTGCTGACTTGGCTCTTCTTCTGTCCAGATGAGCTTTAAGTACAGATCAGTGGCTTTTCTATTGATGCATGAGAAATGTCAATTCAAACAGATTAAGTACACTTTTTGTAAAGCAAAGGAATTACTGCATTGAGGAAGAAATGCTACTCATAAATTACTGTTTAATTTGAATTTACTTTTGATGTTTTCATATTATATTCAATAAGAATGTGATTTTTTTCTCTTCAATTTCAGATTTGGCTGGAACCTATGAAACCTGTTATTAAACAAGTACGGAGTAAGTAGTTTTAAAAAAGGAAGTTTTCCTTAATTTGCATCTTCTTTATGTGGGTTGCTTTCACAATTACTACTTGATTTACTGGTTATGCTTCCTTGCAAATTACACGCGGTAGGGGTGATGGTGGTTCCTGCTGGGGCATGCCAGCCTGACATTTCAATAGGTAGCATGTAGTGGGTGGAATGGAAACTTCCTGCGGGTGGGGGATAAATATCTGCATAGGTTGGGTCAGCTGGTGTTACGCTGAAGTGAAAGACATCACTTGCTGTGTTAATTTTTGGAAGTTGTGCTGTCACACTGTGGGAAGAAAAAGGAACATTTTTGGCTGATTCCCATGTCAGCTCTTGCCATGTGCTCAGGAGCAGCTTTGCTGGAAGAGCAGAGGTGGGGATCTCCCACCTTGGTGGTGGCTGTGTGCCAGTTTGGACAAATTTGGAGGAAAATATCCTCTGAGGGAATGGAGGTTACAACCACCCTTCCCCCACCAGGTTCGGGAAAAAAGAAGTTTTCCTCAGAGGAAAGTGAAAGAGATAAAAACCAATTTATTTAACTAACACACAGAAAAGGATAATAATGCTAAATAATAAAACCTCTCGCTGTGGAGAGAAACCTGGGAAGATTTCAGAGTCCTTCTGTAGGTGTGGTCTCTCTCCTCCTCAGAGCTGGGTCAATGTGAGGTTCCCTCTGGGACCTCAGAAGAAAATTCTCCCAGTGTGTTCTGATGTTGTTGAAACAGTCCAAAAGAGAAGAAGGGAAAAAAAACCACCAAAGTCCCGGGAAAACAAAGTTCAACCCTCTGTCTCCCTCTGGAGAAAAGGAGCCCAAAGCTGGCTGAAAAGCAAGGGGAGTTTCCTCTGCTCTTCTTGCTGCAGCAGCCATAGAACACAGAGGAGTGTGTATCTGTGTCCTTGAACAACTGCTTTGAAAAGTTTGCTCAGTTTTTTCTCTCCCCCCTCTCAAGCTCAGTTTTGAGGCACAGAAAGGCACCAAAATAATTTCTGGGCATAGGGCAGTGATAGGGGGATACACATCATAAAGTCACATCATGACAGTGTGCTTGTGCTGCCTGGCCAGGAGGATCCTGCAGTAGTGATGCTGTCTTGTCTTTATACTGATGCCTTAAGAGGCCTCCTAGAAACAGAGATCAGACAGGAGTAAGGGAATAAAGGTGGGCATTTATTGGAAAGGCCTTCAAAGGTACCCCTGGGGAGCCAGAGGCTGCTGCCCAGATGGGCCCTGAGATGGACGAGAGGCCACGAGTTCTTCATGCCTTTATAGGTTTGGCTCATTTGCATCTCAGGGTTAATTCTTCAATTAAAGCTTCAGTGTAATGATGTAATTCCCCTCAGCTTGCCTCCCTCAGAGGGTCTTTGGTTTATATTTTTTGGGCCCAGGACGGTCTGGGTGTCCTTGGAGAGCAGGCCTGGAGAGGCTTTGTTGTGTGTGCCCAGCACAGAGAGCAGAAATGAACAGGGAACAAGAAACTCCAGTTACACACTGGGCAGTGCAGGATTTGAAAAATAGAAAAGTTAAAACCTAAGGCATCAATACCACCTAAAAAGTGTTAATGTGACAGGCACTTTGAAGGCCAAAAATAGTTGAAGAATGCAGGATGCTGGTTGGTTCTTCAGATGTTGAAAGATTAGATCCAACTTTTTGGTTTTTTTCCCCTGTCAAACACAGTTAGGCTATTTGTTTGTTTTGTGGCTCTGATTGTTGAGGCTTTGTGGAAGAGCAAGACCAGGAGGGTGTGGTGAATTCCTACTCCTTTCCAAATCCTATTGAAATATGTTGAATATGAGTACTGGGAAGTAGCTTTTAGTTACTGTCCTGTTTAAAATTGATTGCCAGAAAATATGAAATCATCAATTCTAGCAATTTTTTTAACTTTAAGGTCACAATTTCGACTTCTGTCAACATTATTTTTTAAGCAGGAGAGCCAAATCATCTATAAAATAAGGCTCCCTTATGAGAGTACAAAATATTTTCACTGTATTTTCCCTGCCAAAAAGGTGTTGGGAGTGCCATCTTTTTATATGCTCCTGGCTAGAAGGATTTATGTCCTAGTCAAAAGATCTGGTGGATCATAGGTCTGCAGTGCTGCTTGATTACTCCTTCTGTATCCTCTCCTGTACTACATAATTTGTGGAAACTTGACCTTAGACCACAGACAGTGTTCCCTGATGATACAAATATTGTTCTAAAATGGTCTAAAATCATGGGGATGTACTAAGATTTATGGCTGCTTTGGTCTACCACCTATATTGTGTTGCCAGTGAAATGGAAAGATTTATTTAATTGAAAAAAAAAAAATAGTCTGTAAGAGATACCAGTCAGTTGTCTGGCAGATGTTCACGTTCTTAAATCAATTTTAAATTGCTTGAAATGTCCTATTTTCTGTATATTGGGTGTTTTGTTGGGTTGGGGTTTTTTCTGTAGAATGTAATGATTTTGAAGGTAACCATTTAACTTCTAGTCCAGGAGCAGGAGAATGCAGATGTCACTGGCTTTAAGGTGATCTCGTTCAAACCTGTTGGTTGATGTTGCTGGTGATTGCTGTGTACCTGCAGATAAGCACTTCTGAGTCTTTGACATCTTCTCTAAAAACAAAAGTTCTTCTCCCAGTTAGTTTTGGCTAATGACCTATCGTGACATACACTGACCTTGGTCTTGTGTGATAAGGTTTGGGGGTTTTTTTATTAATTTCAAATTAATGCAATCAGTTTTACTTCTGAAGTACTGCAGATTGGGAAGGAGTTTGGGTCCAAATTTCCGGCCTCCTAACGGGCACACAGTATCAGGTTGACATTTGGGTACCTTCTCTGAGGTGCTGCCACTTTATACCGTGTTGTATCCACCATTCCTGCCTGGGTAATTTTTCCTCACATCCTTTTGGTTTCTTGCTTTTGCTCAGACTTGGCTTCTTAAAATAAATTCTGCATCTTGGTTAAGACCAGGCAAGTGTTTTTTTTCCTCATTTGAGTGGAACTCATTCATAGAAGAAAGGCAAGATTGACTAAACAAAAAGAGGAGGGTTGTGCTACAGAAGAAAATACGCAGTATTATGTTTTTAGTTTTTTGTACTTATTATCATTTGATGTAAGTGATGCTTGAAACATTTCCAAAATTGCTCCCACGTTAATGCTTCCACTTGATTGCATCAGTAATGTGCAGAACTGTTCTTAACCTTGTGAAGGTCCTCCAGAGGCTCAGGGTATTTTCAGAAATTTGAAGTGAAGTTTTGGTCTTTTAACTGGAATCATTAAAACTGTTTATTTTCTTCATTGGTGTGTCTCTAGACTGCAGAATCCTTAATCTCTGCCAAATGTGAGCTTTCTGTGTCATTACAGGGTGTTATTTCCAGCCTCCTTTCATTTGTAGATACCACACTATAATTAGAATGTGGATTTTAGTTTTTTGTTCATTCACCAAAGCTTTGGTAATTCTGGAATTGGAGGCTGGGAGCTGCTCTTGTCACAGTTGTGATAGTCTGTGAGTTATCGCAGCTACTTGTCAAAAAGCAAAGTTTGTTATTCTTTCATTAGCAAACAAGAGGGTGAGTGAAGGAATGCTTGGCCTGTGGGCATCAGGTATTCCAGACAGAAGAAATCAGTGTACTTTGGGGCTGATTGGGTTAAACTGGACTTTGTCAGGCTTTAAGAGATCTTGGTGCTTAAAATTAAAGCAGGCTGCTTGTGCTTCAACAAGTTTGATTTATTTTTAATTTGGCTAAGTTTACTTTGGAATAGCAGTGGCATGGGGAGTTCTGGGAGGCTGTGCCTGGCTTTGATCCAGAGGGTGCCTGTGGACATTAGGTAGATGCTCAGCAGGTTCCTGTAAGCACAGGCTGGCCAGAGCTTTGCCTGCCTGTGGAATACTTGGCCTCATTTGCTTTAAGGCAGGAAAAACAGTGGGAGAATAGTGGTGCCCAGTCCTGGCATGGTGAGAGACAGTCATACCCTGTGGTAATTCCTTCAGAAATCCAGGTGAAACAAGGGTTGTGGTTCCACAGGCTGAGCTGTGATGCTGGAACTGTTAATTCAGAGCATTATGGGCTGTTCCCAAGAGTGACCAAGGGTTCTCTTTGATTTTGACAATTAAATTAGTTTTCTTCTTGTTGAGATGTCCAAGAACAGTGTTGAAAATGGGAAGACATGGGTATTACCAGGCATGCTGGGAGCAGGCTGCAAACACCCTTTTATCTCCATGGGGAGCCAGCTGAGTCTGCTGGCATCAGTCCTGATGGTGGAGGTGGGTGTTGGGAGCCTCTGGGATGTGTCCCCCTTTTGGGACCCTCTCCCTGGGTCACCTCTGGTGGTCTTTTATGTAGCCAAGAAGTTGCTTTGGGGTATTGCAGACTTCACATTGCACGAAACCCTTTCTCCAGCATTCAGCCTGCAGACTCACCTTGTCTGTGGTGTCCAGGTTCCTTTGGAAACCAGCTGCTTTATCTCCCTTGGCATGGACAATCTACACCAGAGCCTGCTGTGGGCAGCTAGGATTTGAAATCTGCCTAGACTTTCTTGGTGTTGTTTCTCTGCCTACTGGCAAGCAGAATATGCATGTGTTTGTGAAGAACACCGGGGTTTTTTTGTGGAATGACCAACTTTTCTTCTAGGACCTAAGACTACAATGCTTCGTCTGGCTGTGAAGTTTTTCCCTCCAGATCCGGGTCAGCTGCAAGAGGAATATACCAGGTAAAGTATTTTTAGAACTATGGGACTTGTATGATGTACTGAATTAACAGAGTGGGAAGGCAGCACAGCTGCTTCCAAGCGAAGCTGAGATGGAAAATGAGTGAAAGAGCACTTGAAGTGAATGTTACAGTTCCAGCAGACAGGTGTTGGCAGATGAATGTTATCAGAAAAATTACTTTTCAAAACAAAAACCAGCCCAGTCCTTGAAAACAGAGAAGAAAGTATAACAGTCACTCTGGAAGGGTGACATGATAAAATGGAATGCAATTGAAAAAAACAAAGAAAATTAATTGATGGAGTGGCTCCAAGCAAATGGATTGGGATGAAAGGAGGTGCATTGAAAAGGACTGAAACTTGCCAAAATTGCACTTGCTGAAATCCCCAAATCAGGGAACTAAGTCAAACAAATGTTGTCAGAAAAAATACTTTTCAAAACAGAAAACAGCAGTCTCTTCTTGGGGTTAGGCTTTCCAGCGTAGCAATGTCAAGGGAGTCAGAGTAACAGAAAATACTAAAGTTTATAGACAGTGCCTATAAAAAATAAATAGAAAATAATCAGTACACATTTTAATAAGTGATTTAAACTTCCAAAGCTCGCACTTGCAAACACACTTTACTGTTCACATTTTTCACATTGCTCATCATGGGTCATTTTTGCTGAGTGCTAATTGATCTATGGTCAGTTAAACAGCCCTGCCCACCTGCTATCATCTGGGGTTCTGGTTTGAAGTCTGTGCCTCTAACAAGGACATTACCCAGATGCTGGTGTTTAAAGAGCTCATTTGGTGCTTTTCACAGTTTCACTACTTTTAATGGGAATTCCTCTTAGAGAGGTTCCTTATTATCCTTCAGATGTATTCAAGACAAACCCAGCATGATAATTGTTGTGATTGTCTCTTGTAAGGAGAAATACTACCTAAGTATTTCCTTTGCACCAAGTTTTCATATGTAAACTGCTATTTCATATAGGAAATTCATTAGGAATACAGGTTTTTGGAGCAGGAACTGTATTTTGCCTATTTATTGAGTATTTATGGTCTGCACTTAGAGCATCTGGGTAGTTAATGATGCTGTTAATGATAATGTATTCTTTATTGTGAGTAAAGTACTGAAGAAACCGAGAGAGCTCAGCAGACATGCAGAAAGCAGAGAGAAGGCTTTAATACATATTTACAGTACTTTAAATTAAAAAAAACCCTACTATTCTAATACTAAGTTTTAAAATAAATTCTTCTTTAAAAAATATTATTGCTATTTCTCAGGGTGTAAATAAGTAATGAAAAAGGATCACTCTGTTTGAAGGTTTGTAGTAGTGAGTTGTTGCCTGTTTACTGGAGTCCTTACTGTATCTTCTTCCAAGTAAAAGGAGCAGCATAGAAAACTGTTAAACAGAAATGATTCCTCTTTAACAACTGAATGGGAAATATTTTAGTTGAACTAATGTAGCAGTGTAAGAAAAGTGAATTGAACTTCTTACTGTCTTTGTAGGCTCCTAATATATTTCTGGAAAATACAACTCTGAGTAGATTAGCTGAGTGCTAACAAAATGCTTATCAGTTTTCCTAACAAAATACTGGAATCAGTGGCATTCTTCCATCTTTTTTTCTAATAGATAAGGTCATTGAAGTGTTCTTTAAGTTTCTTTCCAGCTAAAAATGACAGCTGCTGTTACTGCACAGATGAAGCCTGCTTAAAATGTGGTCTTCCTTCTGCTTCCTTGTTCCTTTGAGTCCTTTTGTGCTCATAAATTGCACTGGACTAGTCACAGGCTATTTTGGTTTGATTTGGCACTCCTTGGTAGCCGGGCTGTTGTGTTATTCTTTGGAGAGCGGAAGGAGCAGGAGAGGCTGCTTTTTTATCCTTCTGCTCAGCTGTTGGGTTGTCCTTTCCCATGTCAGGAGGCTCTGTGTGACTGCAGCCTTCTGCCTCTCCTCCAGGTACCTGTTTGCGTTGCAAATCAAGAGGGACCTCGCGGAGGAGCGGCTGACCTGCAGCGACAACACGGCTGCTCTACTGGTCTCCCACCTTCTGCAGTGTGAGTATCCCAGCTGGGCTGGCACCGCTGCCAGTGCTAACCCATGTTAAATCACACACAGAAGCTTTTGCTAACTAAAAGAAGTCTCTGTCTCACAGTATTTCCTTCTCCACACACTGTAAATATGTTGATTTTCAACCCTGGGATGGTCATTAGGGCTGCCGTGGGGAGGAACAGCTGGTGGTTATGTATGAGGTGAATTTGGCTTCAGGGGGGTAGTACGAAACCAGCCCTTTGCTGTCTGCTTCCCTGGCTCTGCAAGCTGTGCTGCCAGCACTCCACATCTTCCAGACAGCTGTTCCCACCTGTCTCTGTGCTCCTTCAGCTTCACTTCTCACTTTCCCTGTGTCTGGGTGGAGATGGCTGTACAGGAACTGGACTGAAATACAACTAGAACCATGCTGGAACAGGTTCTGCAGTGGGGCTGTCAGCAGCTTTCCTCCTTGCTGGGACTGAAAACGGAAATAGGAAGCAATTTATTTGGAAGCACTCCATGCTGCTGCTGGCTCAGTTTGTATGTGCTTAAAGACCTAAAATGTGGCCTTTGAGACAAGGAGGTTGGAAACCTTCAGTGAGTTCAGACACCAAATTGCTGGAGCAGCAGCTGAAGTGTTCGCAGGTCTGCAACCCAACCTGCAGCCAGGGCCTGTGATGGCTCTTTGCTGGCTGGAAGCAAAAGCTGATCAGTGATGCTTCTTCACATATGCACTGTGAAATAGTTATTGACTGTCTAATTCTGCAATGCAATATAATAATACAGTTATGGTAGTATTACTTCTGGTGATTTTATTGGAAGAGCAAATCTATCAGTAAGTGACACCACTAAAACCTGCTCATGATTTTCCAGCACTGTGGAGCTGGTGAGCAAATCTCACCATCAGGCCTTGCTTAGCTTGATTCTGCTCTTCTGCAAGGTGGGCTGTGAGGAAGAATAGGTTTATTTTCAACAGAAATTATTTTACAAAAGCGGCTTTCAGTATTTTTTACTCATTCTTTCATGTGCTGCCTTGATTTTAAGCAGGATTTGCTGTGTTCCTGTTAAGAACAAACCCATTCCTTTCTCTGACAGTAGCTGATGGCAGATGCCATGGGGAAGCCCTCAGACACAGAGCTTCTGACACCATGCAGTGTAGGCTGATGGCTCTCAAATTTG